>QXEO01001554.1:0-46599 GCA_007115705.1 Dactylis glomerata
CTTTGTGATGTTGTCTACTTAGAAACTTATACACATGAGAGATGATATCTCCTTATTTGATATCTTATTTTGAACCTTATGTGTTGGGATGGAATGCTAAGCAATTTCATTCATTGAGAGACTATGTGGATGCTCTATGCTTATCCTTGTATTAGTCTTATAATATGCTTTGTCATTTATTCTCACACATTCCTTGGTTGAGCCTTTTAATATGTTGTCCTTGCTTGTTGCTCAACCATTTGTTTGATGCAAGTTTAAGCTTAATTTCTTCTCTATGATCTCTTGTAAATGGTTGCGTTTAAATGTTATTGAGGGAGTGAGGATTCCCTGTTGTGCAAATTGTATTCAAATGCAAACATTCATTTTTTGCACGTACCTTGGGGAGCTTCCTCATTTCATTTAAAGCACCATTTTGCGGTATCATAGTAATTGACTTCACTTGGTATCATTTTGTTTTGAATAATATTGAGGGAGTGATGATTCCATGTTATGCACCTTATACTTTAATTCAATAGAATATTTTGTGCACAAACCTTGGGGAGCTTCCTCATATTATTTAGAGCACCCTTTTGGTCTTATCATAATATCTTTATTCAATTTGTTCTTTGGATCGATTGATTGCTCTCTTCATTTGTTGAAGTTTATCCACCATGTAATCTTATTTATTTGCAATCTTTGATCCTCAATATAGGTTGATTCCTCTGAGTTTTCATATTTGGATATGTGCATATTTTTTCAATTATACTTTTGGTTTATGCACACATTATGGAGGAACTATCACTATATTGGCCTTCTAAGTTTTTCTGCCCATTTCGGCAATTGGTGCCAATGGGGGAGAAGTTTCGAGGGTTTAAAGGGAATTGGGTTTTATGCTTTGGTTTTGTTCTTAAGCATTTGCCTTTCATGCTTTGCATGGTTGAGTATATAGAGGAAACTCCACCAACAACCTTGGTTGGCAATATATGCAATGAAATCAAGATGATTCACACATGCATAGATTGTGGAGGAGTTTGCTCTATATATGGTGGTTTTACTAACATCACATACTTTTGTAGTATTTGATGTTAGTGCAACCATTTTGGTTTCTTAAATTCATTATATAAACCCTCTCAAAGAGATTGTCATCAATTACCAAAATGGGGGAGATTGAAAGAGCATGGAGCCCCCATGTGTGGTTTTGGTAATTAATGACAATCTCTATGGACTAATGTTTGTATTGAGTTATATTTGTAGGACATGTCCATAGACAATGCTTGAACCATATGTTGGCTTCAAGGTTGTAAGAAGGATCAAATAAAGAACTTTAAGTGATGACCAATGTGTTATTCAAGGAAATATCGGAAGAATGGTCATATGATAATTGAGCTTATTGCAACTATGTCTTGAAGAATATAATTGAGTGGACATTTGTGTTTACCTTCAAGACATCATCATCATGATGGAAGAAGGAAGGATACAAGGTTGATCAAGTCAAAGTGCAAAGATGGGATTCAAGTTGATCAACTCTCAAAGCATACATAATGTATCGAGTGGGATCTTGTGATCTCGGGCTAGGATATAATTAAGTGGTGATCGTCTTCATGGATGTGAAGTCAAGTTCAAGATGTGCCATCTCAAGGAGATTATATGCTTGATGCATGTATTCTATTTGGTGGTAATGTCTATGTGAAGATATTCCTAAGAGAGTCTTTCCCATATTGATTTATGGGGGAGCAATTCGCAAGACTTCACCAAGCAATCAAGATCAAGAAAGGTGTTCCAACTTGAGGAAGACAAGACGGTCATAATCTAGCTCAAGTGGAATGCGCAAGGAAAAGATATGCTTAAAGAGAGTCTTTCCCATAGTGTGTATGGGTGACGGGGGGTTAACTCGACAAATGTCCTAGATGAAGGACTTAGGATCGGGGAGATAGGGCGTCGGATGAACTCGAAGGTAAAGTTAGTCGAAATAGGTGTGTACCGAAAGTAAACTTGGGTGTTCAACCTGGCTTGCTTTCAATCTGCCCTACACCGTCCCCTCCTGGCCCCTATATATAGGTGGCCAGGTCTCGAGGATCGGGTAGGGTCCGATACAGATTACAATATCGACATACGGTAAAGACTCGTATTCGACTATTATTACAATTGGGCCTAGCTTAACGGGCCTCAGGGGTACTCAACTAACGGGCTCTATTAACTATACCCTTGTCAGTAGCCCCTGAGATTCTACCAGAATTGTAGATTCAGGTTGAATCTCTAATCTTCAAATCTTCGACTTGATCAATTCTTCGACTTCTTCTTATCTTCAAATCTTCAACTTAGTCTTTTCGACTTATTTTCATGATATTCTTTCGCAAGGGGTTTTGATGAACAAGCCTGACAACTCTGACGGATCAAGAGGTCAGTTAACTGCTGGAACAGATACTTGTCACCTACTTCAAATTCAATCCCCTTGGACTTGAATTCGGGCTACCGGTCAAATCCATTCTTTTGCCGCATTTAGGACTTATAAAGAATGAATCCCAGTGGTTCTCAGGGTACCCAGTGCGTCCACCAGGATTTTCTTCGCGTCATAGACACGTATACATACCAGCAGAGCGCATCCATGTGCGTATACCAGGCCACACAGGACAGATCCCGGGGTCTTACCTTCGTGACAAGTCACGGCATTCGAGTTGTGTTGCGATAACGCAACTCGAGAATCTCATATCGCAGTCAAATCTTGACTGAAAATATTCGGGTTTCTTCAACCATAAAACTCGCTCCCGATGGGAGTAACACTCCTGTACTTCTTGGATTATAATGCTTTGCCCAGAAATATCGTCGGGTTCGCGCTCAGCGCTCCCGATGGGAGTAGCCCCCGAGGCTATAGTCGAAAAAGGATTTTTTCGAGTATAGGCTCAAGAAATGTAATGTAACTCATCATACCCCAACTCGAGATATTTTAACTTCCAGATACATCATCGTTGAGATACTTCAATTTTTAGATACCTTAAGAACATCTTGCCATCTAATACTCATCCACCATTTCAGGGAGAAGTTTGTATTGACCATTCTTGAAAATAGGAGCCCCCATGGCTATAATCGAAATTCCTTCGTATACAGTCTTGTGCACCTACTTGGCATTCGTCGGCGCCACCTTTTCTTCTGTGAACGTCTCACTGTTGGTGAGCCCCCGAGTCCAAGTCGAAGTTTTCATATCATGCGATCATAGTCTCCTTTTCTTATTTTTCTTCTTTGATATTATCGTCTGCTCTGCGCGGAATTCAACTCTTGCTGTAAAACACGTTTACGGGCTTTGTTGTAGCACGGGGGCCCAATATCACGTGCTTATAAATAAGGCACCTTCCGGTTAAGGTAAATAACCCTAATCAGATTCCTCCTCCGCCGCATCATCTTCTCTCTCCTCTAGGGTTTTCCGAGGTTTCTCCCTTGTTCTCATGGCTGATGCTGAAGGTTCTCGTCTGACCCTTGGCTCCCCGGTGGCGCCACGAGGTCGAGGTCGCCCTCGTGGAAGTAAGAACAAGAATACCCCGCCGGCCGCCGCATGAACTTCTTTGGATGCTCCGGCTAAGCGTCGTCCCGGCCGCCCCCTGGTAGCAAAAACAAGCCCAAGGTGACTGATGCTACTCCAGGTCCAAACGCTCCTCCTCCTGCTGCGCCTGCTGCGCCTGCTGCGCCTGCTGCACCTCCCCGTATCTTTTCCTTCCTCTGCATTGCCATGGCGCAGTGCCGTGAGATTCAGCGCCTGCCGCTGAATTTTACCAAGTTCATGGATGGCCGAGAGCTTTGAGAGGCGGTTCTTCGTGAATAGTCTGGCAGTTGTATCCCATACGAGGTGGAGGTGTGGTATGATGGCGACGGCGAGCAGTACTTTAAGGGCGGCTGGTCGCAATTTGCAGAGGACCACGACATCCATCCAGGCTTCTTCATGGCCTTCGACTTCCACATCGGCACGTCGAAGTTCGACGTGAAGATCTACGACGGCACCCTTTGCCAGAAGAAGTATGAAGCTGAAGTCCACTTCCATTAGGACTTGCTTTTTTATGTAAGTTTGTTTGATAATGTCCTTGCTACCATGTTTATCTGAAATGAATATTCACACTTGGTGTCGATGTTTGTGCTAGTACCATGAAAACAAATCATTGTTCTGAGGTATAATTTTCCATTTATCGGGTTCTTTGCGAACCAATTTTATAAGAAGAATGTCGGGTTCCTTTGCGAACCAAATTATTTCAATATTTATCGGGTTGCTTCTACAACCTTATAATGAAAAAAGTCTTCCAAGTCGCGATAAGAATTCCCTTCGTACGGCCCGAGGGTTGAAGCCCCCGAGGCGAAGAATATTTGTACAATTTTGTCAAGTTCAATCCAAAAAACCCGACCTGTGGCCTCATGTTCTGGGTTCAGAAGGTTTAACTCGAATTTGCTGAGAACACTATTTTTATTTTACGCGTAGAAACGCCGTAGCTGTTCTGCATTCCATGGGTTGCTCTCGTCCTTCCCAGTCTTCTTGTCTTGTAGTCGATATGCTCCTCCTGGTATTACTTCGGTGACGATGTAAGGTCCCACCCAAGGGGACTCCAATTTGCCGTGGCTGTCTTGCCTGAGTCGCAAAACTAGGTCTCCCACCACGAAGGACCGTGGACGAACTCGACTACTATGGTAGTTTCGTAAGCTTTGTTGATACTGCGTAGCCCTTTCTAGTGCTTTATCTCTTGCTTCATCTAGTGCATCGACATCGTCTTGCAATGCTTCTGTCGACGTCGTCTCGTCATAGGCTGTTACTCTTGGAGCCTCGTGTGTAACCTCAACTGGAAGCACGGCTTCTGCGCCATGGACCAGGAAAAAAGGAGTTTCTTGAGTTGCTGCGTTAGGCGTGGTTCTTAGACTCCAAAGAATGGAGGGTAATTCTTCCACCCAAGCGCTCTTGGCTTTCTCGAGAGGTGCTAGGAGCCTCTTTTTTATCCCGCTACATATCAGGCCATTAGCTTTTTCGACTTGCCCGTTTGTTTTCGGGTGGGCCACCGATGCGAATTTTAGCTTGATCCCTAATCCTTCACAGTAACCCTTGAATTCCTTTGAAGTGAAATTTGTCCCATTGTCTGTGATGATGCTGTATAGTACGCCAAAACGAAAAACTATCGACTTGATGAAGTTGATTGTTGCTGTAGAATCTTGAGTTGTCACCGGGGCCGCTTCCACCCATTTGGTGAATTTATCGACTGCCACTAACATGTAGACATGCCCTCCTGGCCAGGATTTATGTAACTTTCCCACCATATCGAGTCCCCATTGTGCAAAAGGCCAAGATAATGGTATTGTTTGTAACTTTGCTGCTGGTGCATGCGGTCTAGATGCAAACCTTTGACATGCTTCACACTTTAAAACTATATCTTTTGCATCCTCGATAGCTGTTAGCCAATAAAATCCTGCTCGGAAAGCTTTTGCTGTTATTGCTCTGCTGCTAGCATGATGGCCGCATATTCCACCATGTATGTCTTGTAGTATCTTTTGTCCTTCTTGAGGCGTTACGCAACGCTGCAAAACGCCAGTAATACTTTTCTTGTATAATTTCCCTTGCAATATGATGAACGCTTTCGACCTTCGAGTTATCCTCTTGGCTTCCACTGCATCTTCTGGTAGCTTTTTATTTATCATGTATGCAAGATACGGCTGCATCCATGTTTCCTCTATCATCATGACCTCCTCTGGTTCTAATGTAGCTTTCGAGCCTGCCGTAGTAGTCGAACTTTTTCCACCTTTTATTGATCTTTCTACTATTTCCTCCCAGAACACTCCGGATGGCACGAGGTAAACATTGCGACCCGATGTTTGCTAAATTGCCGGCTTCTTCATTGTTGTTTCTGCTTACGTGCGAGACTTCGCATCCATCGAATGTACCTTCGAGATAATGGTACAGATTTTTGTATGCCATCATGTTATCATTGATTGTGTCACATCTGTTCATAACTTGCTGGACGACAAGGTTGGAATCTCCAAATATTTTTAAGCAAGTTGCTCCACATGCTTTAGCCATCTTCATTCCGTGCAACAAAGCCTCGTACTCTGCCTCATTGTTAGAAGCCTGTGGAAAGCTCATCCTTAAGACGTACTTTAATTTGTCGCCATGAGGTGATATCAACACCACTCCTGCGCCTGCGCCTTGGACTCTTTTAGAACCGTCGAAGTACATTGTCCAAACACTGGATAAATCTGGTGGTCCTGTGCTTTGCAGCTCCAACCACTCTGCTGTAAAATCTGGCAAAACTTGCGACTTAATCGCCTTCCTTTTTTCGTACGTGATGTCCATGGGAGATAACTCGATTCCCCACAAAGAGACACGTCCTGTTGCTGAGGGATTATTCAATATGTTCGACAATGGCGCCTCGTTGACCACTATAATTGGGTGCACCGCAAAGTACTGTCGTAGTTTTCGTGCGGTGGTGAAGACACTATATGCCAATTTCTGATAGTGCGGGTACCTTTGTTTTGTTGGAGACAACACTTCACTGATGAAATATACTGGCCTCTGGACGCCGTGGGCTTTTCCTTCTTCGCTTCTTTCGACTACTAATACCGTACTCACCACCTGATGGGTTGCGGCGATGTACAATAGCAGTGGTTCTTTCTCTTTTGGTGCGACCAGCACTGGTGGCGTGGAAAGCACTTTTTTCAACTGTGCAAACGCTGCGTCTGCTTCTTCTGTCCACTCAAATTTATCGTCTGACTTCTTCATAAGTGCATAAAAAGGAAGCGCCTTCTCCCCTAATCGAGCCACGAAGCGACTTAGTGCCGCGACGCGTCCTGCAAGTTTCTGTACGTCGTGTAGTTTCGTGGGTTTCCCCATTGTCAAAATTGCTTGAATCTTCTCTGGGTTCGCCTCTATTCCTCGTGCTGATACTAGGAATCCTAAAAGTTGTCCTGCCGAGACGCCGAAAGAGCACTTTGTCGGGTTAAGCTTAAGCTTGTACCTGCTCAGGTTGTCGAAGGTTTCTGCCAAGTCGCTGATTAGGGATTTCTCCTCTCTTGTGGTGATGACTACATCATCAATGTAGACTTGTATGTTGCGCCCTATTTGGCTCCCGAGGCAACTTTGCATCATCCTTTGATAAGTTGCTCCTGCGTTTTTTAAGCCGAACGGCATCACTTGGTAGCAAAACACCCCATATGGTGTGATGAAGGCCGTTTTTTCTTCGTCTTCTCTCTTCAGTTTGATCTGATTGTAGCCAGAGTATGCGTCCAAAAAGGAAAGCCTTGCGCATCCCGCTGTTGAATCGATTATTTGATCGATGCGGGGTAAAGGGAAGGGATCCTTTGGACAATGCTTATTGAGAGATGTGTAGTCGACACATACTCTTTGTACGTCTGTATTCTTCTTGGGTACTATGACTGGGTTTGACACCCAACTCGAAGTTTTTATTTCTCTGATGAATCCGGCATTTTCTAGCCTGTGCAACTCTGATGCTATCGCCTTCCTCTTAGGTTCATCGAATCGTCGTAGTGGCTGCTTAACTGGCTTTGCCTTGGGATCTACGTTCAATGCGTGCTCGACGAGTTCCCTGGGAACCCCTGGCATGTCTGATGGACACCAGGCGAAGATTTCCCAGCGCTCACGGAGGAACTCGACGAGCGCGCTTTCCTATGCGGGATCCAAGTTTACCGTAATTGATGTTGTCTTGTTTGCATCTGTAGGATGGACCTGAATTTTCTTCGAGTCCTGAGACGTGTCGAAAGCCTGATCTGGCAGGGATCGTCCAACGTCGGGTAGTACATTGTGATCTGTTTCTCCCTTTAACCTCTCATACTCTGCTGTCATGCCGAAGGTTTGCGCCATCCTGTTGAATTCCCTGTCGCATGTATTGGATACTTCAAAGCTCCCTTGTACTGTGATTGTTCCATTGGGCCCTGGAATTTTTAACGTAAGATACGCGTAGTGTGGTACTGCCATGAATTTTGCAAATGCTGGGCGCCCCAGGATTGCATGATATTGTGACAGCCAATCCATAACTTCGAACTCCAGTTTCTCTCTTCTATAATTTTCGCTGCTGCCAAAGCAGACATCGAGTTCTATTCTTCCCAAGGGGTAGTTTGCTGCTCCTGGTACTATTCTGTGGAAAGAGCAATCTGTTGGCTTCAGACTCGTCAGCGAGATGCACATCGCCTTTAGTGTTCTAGCATATATTAAGTTTATGCCGCTCCCTGCATCCATGAACACTCTTCCGATGTCGTACCCTCCTATTTGTGCTTTTAGAACCATAGGCGAGTGGCCCGGCCTGGGAACTTTCCTTGGGTGGTCTGCTCTACTGAACTTGACTGGTTGCTCTGACCATCGTAGGTACTCTGTGGTAGCTGGTGGTGACGATATTGCTAGGTTTACTTGTCTGGATATGCTCTTTCGCTCTTTCTTTGACTTGGGCACCGGTTGAATCATGGCTGATATGTACACTTTTGACTCTAAGTGCTTTGCTAGCCTTTGCATTTGATATCCTTGACTTCTACGTCTTTCTCCTTGCCTCCCTTCTTGGCTTGAGCCCATTGCGCTTTGCAACCTTAGGAATGTTCTACAGTCCTTCATTTGGTGATTTGAGACCCTTTTCCCGTTGAGATACGCGTAGTGGATTCGACAAGGTCCGTATAGCATATCCTTGGCCGAAGGACCGGAGTATCTCGATTTTTCTACTCCTTCTACCTGAAACCTCCTACTTTCATACCCTTCCTCTTCTTCTAGTATGTAACCCGCGGCTACCTGATTCCGCCTTCCTTGGTTATCCCTGCTGCGGTGTCATCTCCTCTGTCGACTTATTCTGTCGACTTCTGGTGAACGTCCTCTTTTGTTGTTATACGCGTCTTCTCCATCAGCGAATTTGTTGGCTTGTTCCATTAGCTCAGCTACTGTCGTAGGTCTTGTTCTTCCTATTTCTTCCACAAGATCTGAGCAACGAAGTCCTTCCGAAAAGGCGTCTATTGCTCGTTCGTCAGAGACGTCCTCTGCTGAGTTTTTGATTATACTCCAGCGTTGTATATAAGAACGTAACGTTTCGCCTTTCCTCTGCCCACATGCTTTAACTTCCTCCAGTGATGCTGGGCGCTTGTAGGTGGAACGAAAATTTCTTGTGAATTGACTTTCGAGTTCCCCCCAGCTTCCAATGGATTCGTCAGGTAGGGTGTTCAACCAGGACCGTGCGGCGCCGGTGAGGTGCAGCTGCAAACTTTGCATTGCAGTCGCCTTTGTTCCCCCTAATATCTGTACTGCCTGTAGATAATCTGATAGCCATAAGGTAGGTTCTTGCGACCTGTCATACTTATTCTGGTCGTGCGGTAATTTGAATCCTTTGGGTACCCGCGTTTTGCGAACCCTGCGGGTAAAGCATAACGCACCCATATCTTTATCATCGTCCTCGTAATTCTCTTCCCTCCAAGCATGTCGTGATTTATTAACTCGAGCTTGCGCTATTATACTTCTTGCATCCTCCTTCCTTTTCTGTTGCTTTTTCTCTTCTGATGACTCGCTACACTCGTTATCTGTGCAATTATGTCTGAACTTCTCCTTTCGATTTCCCTTGTAGCTTGTCGACTTTGTCTCTGGGCCTTGTTCCCTGATCTTACCTTCTACTATTCCGAGGCTTCGTATCGCGGCTCGGTGCATATCTTCTCGCGGGTCTCCATGTTCTGGTCTTGTAGCTAGCAAATACGCTTGTGCTGCTGCTAATGCTGCCTCTGGCGTGTTTTGTATCAAGTCACCTTCCTCCTCTTCTAGCTGCGGGGTGGGACTCCTTGAGTACCTTTCTTCTCTGCCGCATGCTGTTGCCCCCTGTTGTGTTTTGGGTCTCTGCGCCTTTCTCTGCTATATTCTGAATCTTCACTATAGTCTTCCCAGTATTCCTCCCTTGATACACTGTTATTGTCTTGGAACACCATTTCTCTTTCCTCCCTTAGCTTCTTCCTGTGTTGGTATAATGCATACTGATATCCCATTAGAACTTCTCTTCTCGATCCTTTGGGTACTTCTGTACCATGATTAATGGCTGACTTGATCATTCTCCATTCACCAGCCGAGACATGGACTTCCTCTTTTCCCTTTTTGTTGTGATCTTTCATTTTGTCGACTTGCTTGTCGACCTTTTTGATTCCTTCGCTGTTATTTCCTTCTTCTGCTTCAGTGATAATGACGCATAACTGATGTACTTTGGAGACGCCGCTGCTTCCCTCGGCGAAGTCCTTTGAGTTGTTGTGCGTCTGACACGCTTTTTCTTCTGAGTCGATTTTTTCCTGAATTTCGTCGCCTTTTGCGATTGATGCTTTTTCTGAGCTGACCGGCGAGTTTACCTCGCTGGAAGAGTCTTCTGATGACTTCAATGTTTCCTCTGCTTCGGGCCTGCTTGCCGACGGATCTGGTTTCGTCGAATCCGAGAGGCGGGATGAACCCGATGGCCCGATGAGGATGCTCAAACTTCCAATTGTCAACTCCATCTCTTGATTTTCGTCGACTTCTGTAATGCTGTTGGCTAAAAGCGAAAAAGCCGTCGAATTCATGATTCCAACGCCCAGGTCCCCATGGTCGGCGCCAATTGACGAGGGGTTAACTCGACAAATGTCCTAGATGAAGGACTTAGGATCGGGGAGATAGGGCGTCGGATGAACTCGAAGGTAAAGTTAGTTGAAATAGGTGTGTACCGAAAGTAAACTTGGGTGTTCAACCTGGCTTGCTTTCAATCTGCCCTACACCGTCCCCTCCTGGCCCCTATATATAGGTGGCCAGGTCTCGAGGATCGGGTAGGGTCCGATACAGATTACAATATCGACATACGGTAAAGACTCGTATTCGACTATTATTACAATTGGGCCTAGCTTAACGGGCCTCAGGGGTACTCAACTAACGGGCTCTATTAACTATACCCTTGTCAATGGGGGAGCAATTCGCAAGACTTCACCAAGCAATCAAGATCAAGAAAGGTGTTCTAACTTGAGGAAGACAAGACGGTCATAATCTAGCTCAAGTGGAATGCGCAAGGAAAAGGTATGTTCTTGATAGGGTTTCTTTCTTACCGGTCTCATAGTATTAGTTGTGAGACCGGGTTATAGGATCGGTAGCCGTACTATCAAGAGGGGCTCTCGAGTGAGTAACTTAGTCGTATTGTTCAGAGAGAGCTCAAACCTTTGCATTCTTGGCATCATCTTTCTTGGTTCTTATTTGGCTTTTATCCATGTGAGGTTCTAGAGCTTGTGGTTATTTCCATGACAAGCTCTAGCTCATCAAAAACGGATTTTGCATGAAACACTTATTGAGTTTTTGGTGTTTGGAGGTTTTACCGGTTCGTCTTTGAAGAGAGGTCAAACCTATCATCATTTGGTTTTATCCTCCCTTGTTGGACTATGATGTTTCTATGCATATACTTGTAGAGCTCGTTGTTGTGATTCCAACGAGCCCAAGATCATCAAAAATGGAGTCCGGATGCTCAAGTTATGGTCGTTTTCGTATTGGTGTTGCTGCCAGTTTTTGGGTGGCCGGAGTCTCCGGCCCGAGACGCAAAGTCTCCGGCCCAACTCCGGCCTGGCACCTGATTCGTCCGTCCTGAGGCCCCCGAATGACCCCGGGGCACCGAAGACTCCGGCCTCGAAGGCCGGAGACTCCGGGGTAAGTGCCCAGCAACGGCTAGTTTTTGTGGGGGACCTACAAAAGGCCCCCTTCTTCCTCCTTGGGCTGGTTGGCTTCCTATTCTCTCTCTCCTCCATTGTTGACCTTGAAGCTTTGCTCTATCTCTCAATCCCTCCAATGATTCTTGCATCTTCTTGAGGGAAAAGAGAGAGGAGATCTAGATCTATCTTTCCACCAATCAAAATCTCCTCTAAGTGAGGGGAACCTATTGGATCTAGATCTTGGAGTTCTTTGTGGATTTCCTTTGTTCTTTCTCTCATATCTCTCCATAGCATTAGTTGCTTTGGTAGGATTTGAGTGAGAAGGATTTGAGCACTTTGTGTGCTCTTACCATTGCATTTGGTGCATCGGTTTGAGTTCTCCTCGGAGATTCGGTAAGTGGAAGTTGTGAGCTTGTTACTCTTGGGTTCTTGGAACCCTAGACGGCTTAGTGGCCTTTGTGGCATATTCTTGGGGCCTCCAATTAAGTTGTGGAGATTCCCCAACCTTTGTGGTGCCTTTGTGGCGATTCTTGGGAGCCTCCAATTAAGTTGTGGAGATTGCCCCAAGCTTGTACGGGTTCGGTGACCGCCCTCAAGTGTCCCATAGTGGATCGTGGCATCTTGCTTTGTGCGAGAGCGCGAGGAGAATAAGGTGAGCCTTTGTGGCGTTTGGTGTGTAGCGTGCCTCCGCATCTTGAGGTGAGCCTTTGTGGCATTTGGTGAGCATTGTGCTACCACATCTCAAGGTGAGGCCTTTGTGGTGTTCGGAGTGCATTAAGCCGCCACACCTCTCCAACGGAGACTAGCTTCCTTTGGAAGTGAACTTCGGGATACATCTTCGTCTCCTTCGTGCCTCGGTAACTCTTATCCGAGCTCCACTACTTATGCACTTTACATTTGTGATAGCCATCGTGCTTGAAGTTATATATCTTGCTATCACCTTGCTACTTGTCTTGCTTAGCATAAGTTGTTGGTGCACATAGGTGAGCCTAGTCTATTTAGGTTTTGTAAGCTTGACAAATTAAACGCTAGTTTATTTCCGCATTTGTACAAGCCTTTCGTAAAAGTTTTAATCGCCTATTCACCCCCCCCCTCTAGGCGACATCTGTGTCCTTTGACTTACCATATCCATATGGCGGATGCAGATCGACCAATGTGTACAGTACAGCTAGCAGGTCGGCCCGGTGGGTCTGAGGAGGGAACCCTTTTATTTTACAAAATTATAAACTGCTGCTAGGGTTTCACTTGCCATATAGGAGGCATGTGGGACTCACCGGTCAGAAAACGTGTTAGCATGGCTAAATCAAGAAATTAGTGCTATTTGTCGCGAACATACCTGAATAGTGGTAGTTCTGTGACAAAATAAACTGTTTTGGTAGTTATCTGACACAATTGCCTCAATTGTGGTAATTTTTTGTTATTTACTCACATCTACATATCAACAAGGCTTAGTGCTAATGATCCAATTAACATTTACATAAAGTTTTTTTTTGCTTTCTAGATACCTAGCAGTCAGCAATGTGGCTAAACCCATGAGTAACTTGTAATTGAACGGCCACCCACGACGAGCTGGACTTGGAGTTCATCAGCAACCGTGCTCACCATCCATATGGCGGATGCAGATCGACCAATGTGTACAGTACAGCTAGCAGGTCGGCCCGGTGGGTCTGAGGAGGGAACCCTTTTACAAAATTATAAACTGCTGCTAGGGTTTCACTTGCCATATAGGACTGACAGGTGGGACTCACCGGTCAGAAAACGTGTTAGCATGGCTAAATCAAGAAATCAGTGCTGTTTGTTGTGAACATGCCTGAATAGTGGTAGTTATGTGACAACACGAACTGTTTTGGTAGTTATCTGACACGATTGCCTCAATTATGGTATTTTTTTGTTATTTACTCACAACTACATATCAACAAGGCTTAGTGCTAATGATCCAATTAACATTTACATAAAGTTTTGTTTCATGACTACCGCATGTCCACATCATGGGAACCTGGGAAGTGAAGATGACAACATAAATGGTGAATAGTATTTGGATTTTCTTGCTCAAACAAAAAAAGCCTTTCAACAAGCATACCCTAAAAAACATCTGAAAAATGCTCATATCAATTTGGTGAGAGAAAAGATAGGAGGATGAGTTTTCGAGTACTCGGTGCACCACAGTAGAAATTGAGAAGAGAGACACAACAATGGTTAAGTACATTAGGGAAGGATAAGTCGAGGCGTGTCAGGTTAATAATTCTCAAGGCAAATAGAATAGGCACAATACCATCAGTCAAGACAAGACTTGCCAAAATAGCACCGGAAAGCCCTCGCTTGCCAAAATACCACTGCATGCCGTCTAGATTTTTGGTGCCACAATACCACCGCCATGAGTTATCAAAAGCAGTCACGTTACTCAAACCATGTGCCGCTTCTTAGTTTATTTAGAATGCCCAAAGTGCCCTCTCATCCATGCCAAGCCAAAAATACCAGCCGAGATAGACAAGAGTGAAATGTATCCACCATCCTCGAACTTGTTGGCGAGGTCTAAAAGAAGTCCTTAAACTCAATATGTCCACCTACGTACGGTCCTAAATTGCTCTGACTAAAAGTAGTCCTTGACCTCGTATTTTGCTGACTTGTCAGTGTATCCGGTCTATGTGCAGCCCATGCGTACTTGTGTCAGTCATCTTCACCAAGTACTGTACTCCCTCCGTTTTAAAATATAAGATGTTTTAGGTTTGTGAAGCAAATGTATCTAGACATGTTTTAGTGTGTATATTCGAGTGAATCTACATACTAAAAGATGTCTAAATACATTTGCTTCACAAAGCTAAAACATCTTATATTTTGAAACGGAGGGAGTACTTGTGAGTCAACTCAAGCTATTGCCACCCTGAACGCCGAGAGCGTTGCAACGAGCATGCATGCTGACGTCGTCGCAGAAGGCCTTGTAGGGGCTGCATGCAGGTCTGGAACGGCAACGACGGTCGGGAGTATATCAATGTGCTAAAATTGTTTTCGGCTTCACTAGGAAACTCAAGTATAGTTGTTGGCCAGGTCCATCGCCTTGATGCAGAGGTTTGGAGACAAAAGAATATACTCCCTATGTCTATTTTCGTAGGATCTTGTAGGAAATAGATTAGATATATACCAAAATACATATACGTAGATATATTTTATGTGTAGGTTCACTTATTTTAGTTTATAAATTAAAATATATTAAAATTTCTACAAGATCTTAGTATAAAAATGGACGGAGGAAAGTACCTTTAAAAAATATGGATTAAAGGTGTTGCTTGCTTAGAACCGTCATGGCATCCAACCTACCTAAGTACGAAATTCATAACCAAAGAGATTCTCAGGTCTCAGCTACTAGAGGACCAATGAGTTCATATCACTCGCTAGCAAAGTTCTCTTATAAATAGAAACGCCTCCCTAGGAAGAAAATGAATAGCTTACTCATTTTATTTCTATTTTGGAATCATCCAATCAAACTTCATGCATCATTTGGTGTGTCTCCGCATATATTGGGGTTTGAATTTGCTAGGTTTAGGCATAGAAGGGATCGGGAATTGTCGATGGATAACTAAAATTATAATATGCATTTTTCGACTAACAAGTTTGTCATGCATCTCAGCCCTACCCAGCCGGAGATATGAAATTTGGTCGGAGCACCGCAAACAACTTTAAGGGAAGTATCAACATTGTGTATTGGCGATGAAGCTAGTATGCAACACTCCACACCCTCCCGCGAGGTGCAAGAGCAAGAACAATAGTGTAGTCAGCAGCTGGATATAGTTGATTTGTCATGTCATTTATAGCTAATATGTATAATACTTGATTATAAAAAAGTAGTACTATTTTATTAATATATGGCCCACCATCCACTCTCACAAAGTGACTAGGAGCATGTGCTAGAGCTGGCTCTTGCATAAAAGCTCACTCCTAATCTCCCATAAAATACTACTGGAGCTATCTAAAATGGGAAAGATCTTTAAGCTACATTTGGGTTATCCGGAGCTAAAACATGCCTTTGAAATGAAACAGTAACTTCCTTTTCCATAGAGGCGATGCAGGGCTAAAACAAGTACTGTGAAGCAACAACTTCCTTTAAATGTTGTAATTTTGCTTTAATGAGTACTAGCAATATGATCAGTTGCAAAAATTGTACAAATTTGGTTTTCCTTTCTTTTTGACAGCATAATGAAATTTTATAAGACCAAAAAAAAAGCTCACTCCTCTTCTCTCTCCTCTAACTAAGCACAAATATATTATTTTAATTCTTGTAGCCAGTTGACTATGGTCAATTGTGTATGTAGGCAGTTGTGTATGTTTTCCCTTTTTTTGCTCCTTGGAATTATAGAGCTCATTGGATTATGTACTAATTACACTACTTAGGGGTGATGGCACATTATACAACTATCTATTTGTAACTTGTAGCATATCTAGTTGTTGGCTAGGTCCATCGGCTTGATGCACAGTCTCGAAGACAAAATAAATCTACCTTTTCAAAAGAAAATGGAATTAAAATGAGTTGTTTGTTTAGAACACTCATGGCATCCAACCTACCTGAGTACGAAAGCCATAACCATAGAGATCCTGAGCTACTAGCACTACAAGAAATGTGTTGACTACTGACGCTCTAATTTCGTCACTAGATCGTCATAATGGTTGATCTATGACGATTTTATGACGAAAAAATGATCGTCAAAAACGGGGCGTCGTTGATGATCGAACATGACGAATTCACTGAGATCGTCATAACCGTCTATGACGATATTGGACCGTCATAACGCTTATGATGATTCATTATCGTCATGGGCAATTTGAGGAGACCACATCAGCAATCCGACATGGCATACGCGTGGCAGGAGGCCACATCAGCAATCCGACGTGGAATACAGGTGGCATACACGTGGCAGACATGTAAATCGAAATCAGCCCAGTCCATTTCAGTGATCTACATGGGCCAAGCCCAATAACTCAACCTTGTTTATATATTTTTATCCAATTCTTGTTTGGGCCTGGGCCTTTTTACCACCTTTTTCGATTTTGGGCCTTGGCCTTTTAGAGTCCATTACTTTTGGGCTTTTCTTTCAGCCAATTTATTATTTTCTAATTTGCACACTTTTTTCCTAATATTTGTATCATGGCCGTTCAATGGTTTGGGCCCTGGCCTCTTTATTTTCAATATAGTGAAAACCAATAACAATCCAGCCCAAATAAAATAATAGTAGGATCACAACATTTTATTAACAGCACAAAACAAAATATGAAACTTCCATCATTCGCATAGCTTACAATCTCGCAACAGTATTACATAGTGTGACATAACAATTATAACATTACAGACTAGTATCTTCCAGCAAACTATCTCCGACTGGACTTAGCTTCCAACCTCTAGGTCCCTTCTTGCTGCTCGATAATCAGGACCTCATAGGCAACGAGCTGGATATCTATCAATATGATCAAAAGCAGCGTTTGGTCACTACAAAAATATATACTAATAGGCTTAGAACAATAAAGCCTGCTGCTAGGTCAAACTCCAAGAACTAACAGCCTAGCATAAGCACATACCAGACCACAACAGATAAGAAACAAGAAATGATACAAGAAAAAGCGAAGAGAATACCTTCTCGCCTCAACCAACGCCACAGAAACCTGCCGACTGCTCCCAGTGTGCACTGCTCCCAGTGCTCACGTTCCCTTCAACTTGCAACCTACACCACAGATCAAAACGATCAGAAACAGGATAACATAAAGCACAGCAGGATATATAACCAACTGAACCAAAACTGCCAGTACATTCAACTTATGTGCTCATTATCATCAGTGATAGAATCCTCCATCAATGGCAGCAGAGATATTCAACAACAGTAACAACTATGCTTATGTAAGCAGCTTTAAATACTGGCTCACTCCAACATTAAACCAACAGCAGTATATCCCATCATTTTGCATTTACAAAATACAGAACTTCTAAGGCATGAATATCCAAGCATTTTGAATTGGTACTTTATAAGTAGATAACCACAAGCTTTTAACAGTATATTAGAACCACACAAAAATATGGAGGAAGAAGCACATTTCATCTAACTTGAAAAGAATATGGAGTACATATTAACACTGGGGAATGTTATGCACTTGGTAGATAGTTATGCCGATACACACTAGTAATTAACGTGCAAGACTACAAGAAATAGACCAATTAATCAATTATCCAGGCCGTGGAGCATGACACAAATTACTAACTAGATAGATAAGATGGTAGCAAGATATTAATGCACAAACAGTAGGAGCTAGACTAACATGATATTAATGCACAAAATAAGCAGATTAGCTTCTCAAGTTACCGGGACCATGAAGATGACAGAGGAGCTGCAAAGAGCAAGGTTACGAAGCTTACACAGTCTGCTATTACTATAGTCTAGACAAGTTGGCGCAAGAGTTCCAGGTTCTTGGCTTCCAACCTCCAGGTCCCTTCTTGCTGGCTGTTGCATACCTGTCAATGTGATCAAAAGCAAGGTTGTGAGTGTGATTGGCAATGGCTACTGTTTTTTCATGTGTTGTGCATTTGAGTTTAGTTGGGGCTGAATGGGCCATAAATAATGAGCCAGTAGGATTTATTCTAAGAAAGACATACAAGTGACTGGTACAACATCAATTGATACTTGATACATTATTGAGAAAGAATACTACTACTGGATTGTTCCATTCTTGATGAATAAGCTAACAGGGGCATTAACCAGCAGATTTGTAAATACTAAATCAAACAAATATAGATATGACTGTTCGATTATGAAATCATTATCGTGTGTTCAACACCTTGACAGGGCTACCAGTATACCACCATGAAAAACAGAGATATGGTTACTTATTACATACTAACGGGTACATTATCTTGCATCAAAAAGAATCCAGCATCAATAAAAACGATACTACACAGGGACATATGGAGGGAGCAGGGACTCTCACCAGGAAGCTCCAATGGCTCAACCTCGTGGAGGTCAACCACGACGAGTGTCCCCTGCCTGGCATGCATGAATATTGAGAGTTCTTGCAACCACTGGGCAGCATGCATGAATTTAAAGCTGGCAACAAGAACTGAAAGACTATTAGCATTTCAAGAAGCCTGTCACAATGAATGAAGAATTTTCAAGAGCATTCAGTACACATGCATGACCTATTACAATTGTTTGGTTCCAGTGAAACTAGTAAGCATTGAAAAATTCAAGTGGCCTATTCAAGTTAAACCCTTTATTCAACAAACAGTAGGTCTACTAGAAATATTGTGTGCATTTGGCAAAGAATATAGCAACAGATTAAGAGCATATTGTTCAGTAGCACCCAAATAATAGCACAATATATCTGTAGGATAGAAAGGTAGGTAAGTGGGTTTCACCTTATTTTGAGCACACATGTATACATCCATATAAACTTGAACAATTAGTTGCTCTGGGCTTGGAAACATACCAGTAGACAAACTAGAAATCTAACAGCATATAGAAGCTAAACTATTGGACTTGGAAACATACCAGTAGACAAACCCTTTATTCAACAAACAGTAGGTCTACTGGAAGGCGCGACAGTTGAAGGCCTGGTAACCACGCACGGGATGAGGCGATGAGAAGTGCAGCGACGGCTTCCTCCGGCGACCGGAGTGGTGGTGCTGGCTGCGCTGCTGCGAGATGACCAGAGTCTCCATGGCCAGACGTGTTCTCAGAGTGGCAGAACGAACCAAGCCCTTGCGCCAAACAAAATGGAACGCACATCAGACATTGCATTTTCACCACAGAGGTAACAACACCAAAAAAAAATCATCGACTTTGGTGGGAAAAATCACATACAGAACTGAGCTTTCACAGTTCGAATGGCGAAGTATACCATGCAGAGCATATATTAGCAGAAAGCGTAGATCTAGAGATAGATAGGTACCTTCGCGGATCTACAGCCGAGGAACAGATCACAACCCACAGGAGCACGAAATGGGACGTGCACCCCTCCCTCTCAGATCGCCTCCGAGCTCTTCTCCGCCGTTCCGCTTCCGCACGAGAGCGCGCACACGCTGCATCGAGGAATCGCACCACCACAGATCAGAACAAACCGCCAAATAGAAATCCGTCGAAATAGCACGGAGCGGCATTTCCCAACTCACCGATCCGACGAGAGAAGTGTCCGCGGGGTCGTGGGTGAGCGGCGGACCGATGAACCTCGCGAGGCGGCCGGGCGGACGGATCTGGCTGCGGCTGGTGGTCGCGGCGAGATCTGGCCCGCGAGAGGGGAGGGACGGGGAGGTCGAGGTGGGTGGGTGCGGATCCGGCCAGATGCGTGTGTCTTGTGGCCGCCGCACTAGGTACCCGATAGGGGAGAGGGGAGAGGAATGGCTAGGGTTGGTGGATCGGGGGGCTAGGGGTTGGTGGATCGGCGGGGGCTAGGGTTTGGTGGATCGGGAGGGCTAGGGTTCACACCCAGCTCTGGATGGGCATTTCCCTGCGTTTGATCGGTGGCAGTGGATGGTGTAGATGAACACCTACGGACCGATCCGTGGGGAAGAAAGTTCTGCGCTATGATTGGCTGCCAGGGTGTGCTTTTTTGTTGTTCTCCTTTTATAACCTTTTCCAATTGCTTTTAGAAATAAAGGACTAAAAACTCTTCAATAATAAGTTATCAGATATAGATCTAAGTGTTCAGATTAAATTAGGTACGGTAAAAAAATCATGTTTTTAGTCATCTCTCACAAAAAATTCATTTTTCATTTTCTTAATGCTAAAAATGGGTTATTTTGTGAAGCATCTACCAAAAATAAGTTTCAAAAATGGACCAATAAAATTTTAAATGATATTGTACCATATGTTATGCAGAATTAACCATTTGTTTGTATGGAAAAAGTTTTCTGGACAGCCCTCAAGAAATTGACAAAATTTTGCCGAT
Source organism: Dactylis glomerata (assembly GCA_007115705.1). Taxonomy (NCBI): domain Eukaryota; kingdom Viridiplantae; phylum Streptophyta; class Magnoliopsida; order Poales; family Poaceae; genus Dactylis; species Dactylis glomerata. Next base: position 20,539 of record QXEO01001554.1, read on the forward strand.
TCAGTTGGAAGCGGGTCAAATTTGAACTACGGGTGCTTCATTGTTTGCTCAAGTTTTTTTCAAAAAATTATTTTTAGGTACACAAGCATCTATTTAATCAGAGATCCATAAATAGTTTTGCAAGATTCTACCCCGTCATAGGAACGGTCACGCCTGCCGTTTTGGTCGTATTTTGAAATCGACATAAGAAATTCAAAAAAAATCAAAAAATTACAAACCCTTCGCTTTGTGTCATGTAATGTGACCTAGTTGCTAGGAAAAATAACAAACTTTGAATATTGCCAACATTTTGAAAAAGTGTTCACAAAAAAGAGCTACCTTGTACGAAGTTTCATGGCTTTCAAGCCACATGAGCTAGTTATGGTCATAATCATGGCATAGTTTGTTCAAATGACACCATATTGTGCACATGTGTGCATCTTGGTATGGCAAACAAAGTTGCTTTGGGGAGTATTAATTTTCTTTGCACAAAAAATTAATTTTTCATTTTCTTAATGCTAAAAATGGGTTATTTTGTGAAGCATCTACCAAAAATAAGTTTCAAAAATGGACCAATAAAATTTTAAATGATATTGTACCATATGTTATGCAGAATTAACCATTTGTTTGTATGGAAAAAGTTTTCTGGACACCCCTCAAGAAATTGACAAAAATTTGCCGATTCAGCTGGAAGCGGGTCAAATTTGAACTACGGGTGCTTCATTGTTTGCTCAAGTTTTTTTCAAAAAATTATTTTTAGGTACACAAGCATCTATTTAATCAGAGATCCATAAATAGTTTTGCAAGATTCTACCCCGTCATAGGAATGGTCACGCCTGCCGTTTTGGTCGTATTTTGAAATCGACATAAGAAATTCAAAAAAAATCAAAAAATTACAAACCCTTCGCTTTGTGTCATGTAATGTGACCTAGTTGCTAGGAAAAATAACAAACTTTGAATATTGCCAACATTTTGAAAAAGTGTTCACAAAAAAGAGCTACCTTGTACGAAGTTTCATGGCTTTCAAGCCAGATGAGCTAGTTATGGTCATAATCATGGCATAGTTTGTTCAAATGACACCATATTGTGCACATGTGTGCATCTTGGTATGGCAAACAAAGTTGCTTTGGGGATTATTAATTTTCTTTGCACAAAAAATTAATTTTTCATTTTCTTAATGCTAAAAATGGGCTATTTTGTGAAGCATCTACCAAAAATAAGTTTCAAAAATAGACCAATAAAATTTTAAATGATAGTGTACCATATTTTATGCAGAATTAACCATTTGTTTACATGGAAAAAGTTTTATGGACACCCCTCAAGAAATTGACAAAATTCTACCAATTCGGCTGGAAGCGGGTCAAATTTGAACTACAGGTGCTTTATAGTTTGCTCAAGTTTTTTTCCAAAAATCATTTTTAGGTACAAAAGTATCTATTTCATCAGAGATCCATAAAGATTTTCGCAAGATTCTATCCCGACCTAGGGATGGTCATGCCCGGCGTTTTGGTCGCATTTTGAAATGTGCATAACAAATTCAAAAAAATTCAAAAAAATACAAAACCTTCGTGTTGTGTCATGTTATGTGACCTAGTTTCTAGGAAAAATAACAAACTTGGAATATTAGAAACAGTTTGAAAAAGTGTTCAAAAAAAGAGCTACCTTATACAAAGTTTTATGGCTTTCAAGCGAGATGAGCTAGTTCTGGCGATAATCATGGCATAGTTTGTTCAAATAACCCCATATTGTGCACATATGTGCATCTTGGTATGGCAAACAAAGTAGCTTTGGGGAGTATTAATTTTCTTTGCACAAAAAATTCATTTTTCATTTTCTTAATACTAAAAATGGGTTATTTTGTGAAGCATCTACCAAAAATAAGTTTCAAAAATGGACCACCAAATTTTTAAATGATATTATACTATATTTTATGCACAATTCACCATTTGTTTGCATGGAAAAAGTTTTTTGGACACCCCTCAAGAAATTGACAAAATTATGCCGATTCAGTTGGAAGCGGGTCAAATTTGAACTACAGGTGCTTCATAGTTTGCTCAAGTTTTTTTCAAAAAATTATTTTTAGGTACACCATTATCTATTTTATCAGAGATCCATCAAGAGTTTTGCAAGATTCTATCTCGTCCTAGGAGCGGTCAAGCCCGCCATTTTGACCGCATTTTAAATACTCAACATTTTAGTGATTACAAATTTTATTTTTAGTTTTGTTTTGCGGAGAAAAAGATTTTATGTAATTATATATGTAATAAACACAATTTACAAAGTTTATTTGAATTTATTTGGCCTTGTCTTGAATCTTCTTCAACTCTTTTATATTAAAATTTTAAAAGAAATGAAAAAGACAAAGAGGAGAAAAAACATCACCAAGAGCCTTTATCCACATCGGCCCAAGTCATATGCACAGCGGCCCAAGTCATATGCAGAGCGGCCCAGGTCCAACTAACCGCAAGCTTCTAATTAAAAGGGTGTAGAATGGGCTTCTATCACAAGGTCCGGTCTAGCCTAGTGGTTAGGAGTCACGGCTAGAAACCAGAGGTTTCGAGTTCGATCCCTGCCGGCTGCGCGCGCTCGTGCGCCTATTTATTTTGCCACCCTGCTCGTCAGGCTGGCCACTGGGACCCGCCCGTCAGGCCGGCCAGTGGGACCCGTTCGTCAGGCCGGCCACTGGGACCCGCCCGTCAGGCCGGCCACTAGGACCCGCCCGTCAGGCTGGCCAGTGGGACCCATTCGTCAGACCGGCCAGTGGGACCCGCCCGTCAGGCCGGCCACTAGGACCCGCCCGTCAGGCCGGCCACTGGGACCCGCCCGTCAGGCCGGCCACTGGGACCCGCCCGTCAGGCCAGCCACTGGGACCCGCCCGTCAGGCCAGTGTTGGGACCCGCCTGTGGGACCTGGCTGTTGGACCCGCCCGTCAAATCTGTCGTGGGACCCGCCTACCAGGTCGGACCTGGCTGATGGGACCCGCTCGTCAGGCCAGTGTTGGGACCCACCCGTGGGACCCATTGTCAGAGTCAATTAGTGGGACCTAGCTGTCAGCTTGGTTGGTGGGATCTAGGTATCAGGCTGAAATTTACTAATTTAAATAGCCACGTAGACATGACACGTAGACGAATTGCTGAGGTGTCAGTCTAGTCATCCTGTTCTATCCAAAAAATATAATAATAGCAGCATAATGACGATCTAAAATCGTCGTAAGCGGCTCTAGATAAGGTTTGAAACTGCATGAGATAGGTTATGACGATTTAGTACCCATTGGGTTATGACGTTTTTTGTTCAAATCGTCGTAATTTTTAGGGCTGGTGGCCTCCCCAATTAGGCCATGACGATCTGGTACAAAATCGTCATTACTTTATGACACTTTTCTCTAGGGTCATGATGAAAACGTCACTAGTCAACACATTTCTTGTAGTGTAGAGGACCAAAGAGTTGGTATCACAGACTAGCAACAAAGGTCCCTTATAAAGAGAAAAGGCTTCCCTAGGAAGAAAATGAATAGCTTACTCATTTTATTTCTATTTTTGAATCATCCAGTAAAACTTCATGCATCATGAGGTGTGTCTCTGCATATCTAGGGTAATGAATTTGATCGGTATAGGCATAGAAGGGATCGGGAATTGTGGATGGATAATTAGAATTGTAACATGCACTTGTGAACTAACGCGTTTGTCGTGCATCTCGCCCCTACCCAGTCGAATACGTCTACTCTGTTGGGAGCACCGCAAACTACTTTGGGAGAGGCAGCACCGTCGTGTGTTGGCGACGAACCTTGTATGTGGCACTCCACACGCTTGCTCAAGGGTCTCCGAGTTCGCTCGCGTTCGGCACTCTTCACTTGAGTGGGTTGTCATTGTCAAATAAACTCGTACGAAGGGAGTACTTCAGACTTGGCCCGTCCAAGAAATCTGGAGTATTCGTCTTTGTTTTTGGTTTCTGGATTCAGCAATGTGGCTAAACCCATGAGTAATTGTAACGGACACCCACGACGAACCGTGCGCACCATCAAGGCGAATGCAGATCGACCAGTGTGTACAGTACACCTAGCGGCAGCTCGATCGGCCCGGTGGGTCTGAGGAGCTGTACCTCATGCTGTTCTGTTGGACCTCATCGCCGTGAGGCACAGGGTTTCCAGGTCCCCTGATTATTCACCGTCGTTGTCTTCATCATCGCCGGCGTCCCCTTCCGCTGGTAGACCCTCACGACGAAAAAGCGCACCTTAAAGCCACACCCTTTTCGTTGGATCGATCATCTTGGTGCCCTCTCACGTATCGGCGGCACACAAGGATGACGCGGGAGAGATTGGGCGTGAGAGGGCACCATCCGTAAGATGGACCCTCATGGCATCTAGTGTTCCAAACAACATGGGCTTTCATTTGGTAGAGTTGAAATGGATTTCGTGAGTAGCTAGGGAGAGTGTGGTGAAGACGATTGATCGATCAAAACGGTCCAAAGTTTGGACTGTATGCCAACTCTTGATCTCACTTCACTTTGACGGTCGTCGTCCCATGTTGGCGCCATGGAAGGCCGCCAAGGCTGCCTGCGACACTATACACCTGGACGGCCGGCCGGTTAATTAGATCTTGTTTTAGAGAGACCGCGAGTACACACTAGTGGAAAAAAAGGTCTTATGTTTAGGACCTCTAGCACCAGTTGTGTATTAAATCGGTGCTAAAGGTCCCTCCAGGACAGCCAGATTTGCTGTAGTAGTACGACAATTATTAGTCCCGGTTCGTTAGGGACCATTAGTCCCGGTTGGAGACACCAACCGGGACTAAAGGGGTCTGCGGCCATCTGGCCTGATGCCAGACCCTTTTAGTCCCGGTTGGTGTCTCCAACCGGGCTAATGGTCCCGGCCTATTTAATGCCACCTGCCGCTGGCCGCCCTCTCCCTCTCCCCTGTTTTTTTCCTCCTAGAAGAGTGGGAGTGGGTGTTAGAATTTTTTTCCTTTCTATGCACAAGAGGTGTTTGATGAAATGTGTGAGCGAATAATGGCACACAAAACATACATGATATGAGGTGAGAGGAGACACCGAGCTAATTTGATCTTCCCTGCCCCGAGCCAGCTAGCTTTCTTCTCCTCTATTCTTCACCACCGAGCTCGAGTTTATCCACTATTTGTCAAGATTTCACGCCGCCCCATCTATTCAATTGTTTCGAGAGGTTGGCAACTAAGCTCTTGAGTAATTTTAGACATGGACTAATTTTAGCATCGCAATTGCGTTTGATATACTTATAACTTGCAGATGAGCTATCCATGGATGTACGGTGACCGACGCTCTGCTGAATTCATTGAAGGCGTGCGTCTTTTCTCAAAGTGGCTGAGGCAAACAAGCGAAATGGTTTTATGTGTTGTCCTTGCGGTGCCTGTCGAAATGAGAAGGATTACTCTTGCTCAAGCACCATTCACTTCCACCTGATTCGGTGGGGTTTCATGGCCGGGTATAATTATTGGACCAAGCAGGGAGAAAGAGGGGTTATGATGGAAGACAGTGAAGAAGAAGAGAATGATGACAACTATCGTCAAATTTTCCCTGAATATGGTGATACTGCAATGGAAGACAGTGAAGAAAAAAGAGGTGATGAACGGGCATCAGTTGAGCCCGCTGATGATCTTAGTCGGGTCATTTCTGATGCGAAGCGAGACTGTGAAACAGAAAATGAGAGGTTGTAGTTTGAGAAGATGTTACAGGACCACAAAAAATTATTGTACCCTAATAGTGAAGATGACCAGAAGAAGCTGGGTAGCACATTAGAATTGCTGAGATGGAAGGCAGAGAACGGTGTGACCGACTCAGGATTTAATAAGTTGCTGATAATGATGAAGAAGCTGCTTCCAAGGGATAACGAATTGCCTGCCAGTACGTATGAAGCAAAGAAGCTTGTCTGCCCTATAGGATTAGACATGCAGAAGATGCATGCCTGCCCTAATGACTGCATTCTCTACCGCGGCGAGGAGTACAAGAATTTGGATGCATGCCCAGTATGCACTACACTGCGGTATAAGATCAGACGGGATGACCCTGGAGATGTTGAGGGCGAGCCACCCAGAAAGAGGGTTCCTGCCAAGGTGATGTGGTATGCTCCTATAATACCGCGATTGAAACGTTTGTTCAGAAACAAAGAGCATGCCAAGTTGATGTGATGGCACATGGAGGACCGTAAGAAAGATGAGATGTTGAGACACCCCGCTGATGGGTCACAGTGGAGAAAAATTGAGAGAGAGTTCCCAGACTTTGCAGGTGATGCAAGAAACTTATTGTTTGGTCTAAGTACAGATGGCATGAATCCTTTTGGGGAGCAGAGCTGCAGTCACAGCACCTGGCCCATTACTCTATGTATCTACAACCTTCCTCCTTGGTTGTGCATGAAGCAGAAGTTCATTATGATGCCAGTGCTCATCCAAGATCCGAAGCAATCCGGCAACGACATTGATGTGTACCTAAGGCCATTAGTTGATGAACTTTTACAGCTGTGGCCCAAACCAGGTGTACGTGTGTGGGATGAGCACAAACAAGTGGAATTTGACCTACAAGCGTTACTTGTCGTAACCATCAATGATTGTCCTACTCTTAGTAACATTTCAGGATAGTCAAACAAGGGATACAATGCATGCACGCACTGTTTGGATCAGACAGAAAGTATATATCTGGACAAATGTAGGAAGAATGTGTACCCGTGGTATCGTCGTTTTCTTCCGAACAGGCATCCCTGCCGGAAAAAGGCAAGCACTTCAATGACGAGGCAGAGATCCGGTCAAAGCCAACCCGCCGTACCGGTGATGATGTCTTTGATATGGTCAAGGATTTAAAAGTAATCTTTGGAAAGGGTCTTGGCAGACAACCTGTTCTGAATGACGCTGACAGACACGCACCCATGTGGAAGAACAAATCTATATTTTGGGAGCTTGAGTATTGGAAAGTCCTGGAGGTCTGCTCTGCGATCGACGTGATGCACCTGACAAAAAATCTTTACGTGAATCTGCAAGGATTCTTGGGCTTGTATGGGAAGACAAAAGATACACCAGAAGCACGTGCGGACCAACAACGTATGAAAGGACGAGACAACATACATCCAGAGCGGTTTCAAGGTCCTCTAGGCTTTGCTCTCTCATGCAGGCATCCTTGAGAGGGAGCAGGAGCATCCCGCTGGAGGCGTGTAATAAACAGCGCACTGCTTGGCACGTTGGAGCCTGAAGCAGCAGACATAATGTGGATGCAGCATATTTGTGTGTGTCTTCTCTTCTTTCTGTGAGTGTTTTTATATGCTTGGCTTAGTGCCATCTGCTGCTGTTTGTGTTTGATGCATGAATTTTGTGATTGCTTAGTGTGATGGTTGTAAGTCTAAACTCAACTTTTTGTCATTGGTCAGCCGTGATGGATAAGTCTAAACTCAACTTGTTTGTGATGGTTGCAGGTCTGAACTCTACTTGCTTGTGATTTGTTCTACGATGGTTGCAACTCTGAACTTAGCTTCTCTGTATATGGTGATATGTTGATCGTATCGATCTTGTTGTAATATAATGTGTGACTAGATATTTACGGGATAAGTTTTCATATACCTACGTTACTTAGAAGTGAAAATTTCCTTGGTCATATTATAATTTTGTTTGGTGTGATCATTGATCAGGGTGCATCTTCAATTCATAAACGACAGGCTCAGTATGTCAATTGTTGTGCTAACTGTGGTGTGCCTCTTTGGTGCTGAACCAGAGATGAAAGCGAGGTAACCAGGCGTGTCTTTTTGAAAGTGGGTGAGACAGATCATTGTTGACTTAGTGGACTTGGACCATGAGTTATTGAGTTACTTAACCGGCCGCAATACTGCTCAATTGTGCTGCATGTTAGATGTATATTTGTATATGTGTATTTCCCCACCTGTTAGGGGGTTTTCCTGCATATTATCACCTGTATATGTAACTATATATTGTGGCCTTTGGCCCCTAGGGAATACAAGCAGTCTATTCCTAACATGGTATCAGAGCGCTAGGTTTCGCTCCTCCTCTCGTTGCCGCAGCCGCCGCCCGTCCCGGCACTCCGCCGCCGCGTCCGGCCGCTGCCGCCACCTCTTCCTCCATCCCCTGCCCCGTCCTCGAGCTCCCACCCCGTCCTCGTCCTCGAGCTCCTCGAGCTCCCGCCCGGTTCGACCTCCGTCTTCCGCTCGTTGTCGGCCAGGCCCGTCTCGTCGTCCCGCCCCGACCGCCCTCTCCCGCTCGTCGTCGGCCAGGCCCGGCTCGTCGTCCCGCCCCTGGTCCGCCCGCTTGAGGCCAGCTCCACCTGCGGCCGCCAGAAGCCTGCTCGCTCGGCTGCCAGAAGCCCGACCCCGAGGTCGACCTCGTCCTCCATCCCCGAGCTCGAGTCGGTTGGCCCTGTTCTCGATCTGCTGCTCCACCTCTTCTTTTATCGCCTGATCTGCAGGGAATTGGTTGCTTGGCTCCTGATCTACTCGATCCCAGAGCCCCTGCCCTCAATCGGCTGATCAATTGCCTTGAATTGGCCGGACTTCATCCTGTTCTTCGCAGTCAACAGTCAACGTGAGATCTGTCTGAGAGTAAAAAAAAAAAAAAATGTTGTCTCCGTCTCTTGCTGCTGTTTCTTCCGATGCTCCCGTCGTGCGCTCGGGTTTTGCTTCGTTACTTGGCCCTTGCCCGTCGACTTCATCTTTGTCGGCGCGCCACTCTACGTCGGTCCTCGCGGATTCTTCCTGTGGTTATCCGACCTCGTCTCCGCTGCCTTGTTGCTCTTCACCGACTCTGTCTATGTCGGCTCGCCGCTCTACATCGACTCTCGCGGCTTCTTCACGCGGTTCTGCCCGCGTATCGCCGACTTCGTCTTCGTCGGCCTGCCGCTCTACATCGACTCTTGCGGCTTCTGCACGTGGTTATGGCCGCGCTTCACCGATCTCGTCTACGTCGGCTCGCCGCTCGACATCGACTTTTGCGGCTTCTTTAGGCGGCTATGACCGCCCTTCGTCGACTTCGTCTACGTCGGCCTGCCGCTCTGCATCGTTTTTCGCGGCCTCTTCACGTGGCTATGGCCGCGCTTCGCCGACCCCGTCTATGTCGGCTCGCCGCTCGACATCGCCTCTTGCGGCTTCTTCAGGCGGCTGTGACCGTCCCTCGTCGACTCCGTCTTCATCGGCGTATTGCTCTCCGTCGTCACCTTTGGCGGCCTCTGTGTGTGTGGGTGACAGCTCCTCGTCGGCACCTGATTGTACCTCGACCTCTCCAGTTGTGCCCCTTTCTGCGCATGAGATAGCGCAGCTTCGATGTCTGCTTGCTGCTTGGGATTCTTCACCGACAGGTTCTGCTGGTTCTGCGACTGAGTTTTCTGGCATTGAGCGACCACCTCCTCCTTCTCCAGGTACATCTCCATGGCTTCTTGATACTGGAGCTTCTTTTCATATGACTCCTGATTCTTCCTTGTTGCATTCTGTTCGACCTGTCGATCCTCCTGTTCGTGTTCTTACTGCCGATGGTACCCCCCACCCAGTCATTAGTCGAGGCATTCTTAGTACTTCCTCGTTTCATGTTCCTTCTGTTGCGCATGTTCCTCAACTTAACATGCAACTCTTTTCTGGTAGTCAGATTGTCGATTCTCGTTGTAGCATCACTCTCGACTTTGATTCCTGTTCTGTTCAGGATCGTCGCACCGGCACTATGCTTGGTGCTGGCCCCCGCCGCCATGATGGCCTCTGGGAGCTTCACTGGCTTCGTCTTCCTTCTGATGCCACCGTCGTCAGTTCCTCGGCATCTGTAGCCGTCGCTACTAGCTCTTTTTAGCAGTGGCATCATCGTCTTGGCCATTTATGTGGTTCTCGACTCTCGTCTTTAGTTCATCGAGGTGTTCTGGGGTCTGTCTCCGGAAACGCTTCTTTGGATTGTCAGGGCTGTCGCCTTGGTAAGCAGATTCAGCTACCGTATCCTCACAGTGAGTCTGTGTCCGAGCGTCCTTTTGATCTTGTTCACTCTGATGTTTGGGGTCCAGCTCCCTTCCCGTGGAAAGGAGGTCATCGCTACTATGTTCTCTTTATAGATGATTTTTCTCGTCACACTTGGATATATTTTATGCGCTCTTGCAGTAAGGTGCTTTCCATTTATCAGCGCTTTGCGGCCATGGTCCGCACTCAGTATTCCTCGCCCATTCGTGTGTTCCGTGCTGATTCTGCTGGTGAGTATATCTCTCAGCACCTGCGTGGTGTTCTTGCTGAGCAGGGCACCCTTGCTCAGTTTTCTTGTCCCGGTGCGCATGCTCAAAATGGTGTTGCCGAGCGTAAGCATCGTCATATTCTTGAGACCACCCGTGCTATGATGATTGCTTCTTCTCTTCCGCCGCATTTCTGGGCTGAGGCTGTCGCTACATCGACTTACCTCATTAACATCCAGCCTTCTGCTGCCCTCCAGGGTGGCATCCCTCTCGAGCGTCTCTCTGGTGGTTCTCCAGACTACTCGCCTCTTCGTTCGTTTGGTTGCGTTTGCTATGTTCTTCTCCCTCCTCGTGAACGCACCAAACTGACCGCTCAGTCTGTTGAGTGTGTTTTTCTCGGCTACAGTGATGAGCATAAGGGCTATCGCTGTTGGGACCCTGTTGGTCGTCGGATGCGCATCTCTCGTGACGTCACGTTTGATGAGACGCGTCCCTTCTACCCTCGCCCCACCTCTGGTACCTACCCGGTGGATGATATCTCCTTTCTTCTGTTTCCTGATGCACCTCCTTCTGTTCCTATTGTCCCTCCTCCTGGACCTCGCTCTGATGCGCCCTCTTCGTCCCCGGCGCCATCCTCTTCGACTCCGTTGTCCTCCTCCCCACCTAGTTCTCCTCTTTCTTCTTCTGATCCTCCGCCCACCTCACCGTTGTCTCCTTTTCCCTTTCATTATTCTCGTCGCACTCATGTTCCAGATCCTCCTCCTGATGTCCCTTCTTCTTCTTCTTCTTCTTCTTCTGATATGTCTTCTTCTTCTGATGAGTTTCCCTCTCCTCTTCCGGCGACTCGTCCACGTCGTGCTCCAGACCGTTATTCTCCTAGTCAGTACGGTCTTTCTGTTGCCTCCGAGCCGACTTCTTATCGGGATGCTGAGCGTTATCCTGAATGGCAGCTTGCTATGGCTGAGGAGATTGCTGCGCTTGAGTGCACTGGCACCTGGGATCTTGTCTCTCCCCCTCCCGGTGTTCGTCCTATCACGTGTAAGTGGGTCTATAAAATTAAGACCCGCTCTGATGGATCTCTTGAGCGCTACAAAGCGCGTCTTGTGGCTCGTGGTTTTCAGCAGGAGCACGGCCGTGACTATGATGAGACTTTTGCCCCTGTGGCTCATATGACCACTGTGCGTACTCTTCTTGCTGTCGCTTCTGTTCGACACTGGTCTGTGTCTCAGCTTGATGTTCAGAACGCCTTTCTTAATGGCGAGTTGAGTGAGGAGGTTTACATGCAGCCTCCTCCCGGGTATTCTGTCCCTGATGGGATGGTCTGTCGCCTTCGGCGTTCTCTTTATGGCCTGAAACAGGCCCCTCATGCCTGGTTTGAGCGTTTTGCCTCTGTGGTGACTGCTGCTGGTTTCTCTCCCAGCGCTCATGATCCAGCGCTGTTCGTCCACACTTCTCCTCGTGGACGCACTCTTCTACTTCTCTGTGTTGGTGATATGATCATTACTGGTGATGATCCTGAGTATATTGCCTTTGTTAAGGCTCGTCTTCGTGAGCAGTTTCTTATGACCGATCTTGGTCCTCTCCGCTATTTTCTTGGGATCGAGGTCTCTTCCACTTCTGATGGCTTTTCTATCTCTCAGGAAAAGTATATTCAGGATCTTCTTGCTCGTGCTGCTCTTGGGGATGAGCGCACCGTTGAGACTCCTATGGAGCTTAATGTTAAGCTTCGTCCTACTGATGGTGATCCTCTTCCTGATCCGACGCGTTATCGCCATCTTGTTGGGAGTCTTGTTTATCTTGCTGTCACTCGTCCTGATATATCTTATCCTGTTCATATTCTGAGTCAGTTTGTCTCAGCTCCTACCACTGTCCACTATAGTCATCTCCTCCGTGTTCTTCGTTATCTTCGTGGCACGATTACTCGTCGCCTTTTCTTTCCTCGTTCCAGCTCTCTCCAGCTCCAGTGCTACTCGGATGCTACTTGGGCGAGTGATCCTTCGGATCGTCGTTCACTTTCTTCTTACTGTGTGTTTCTTGGTGGTTCGCTTGTTGCTTGGAAGACGAAGAAACAGGTTGCAGTTTCCCGTTCGAGTGTAGAGGCTGAGTTGCGAGCTATGGCCTTGTTGATTGCTGAGGTGACATGGTTACGGTGGTTGCTTGCAGATTTTGGGGTCTCTGTTACGACACCCACTCCACTTTTGTCTGACAGTACAGGTGTTATCAGTATTGCACGTGATCCGGTCAAGCATGAGCTTACCAAGCATATTGGTGTTGATGCCTTTTATACACGTGCTCAGGTGCAGGCTCAGGTTGTTGCGCTTCAGTATGTGCCTTCAGATTTGCAGTTGGCGGATTTCTTTACAAAGGCACAAACTAGAGCGCAGCATGACTTCTTACTCTCCAAACTCAGTGTTGTGGATCCACCATGAGTTTGAGGGGGGGTGTTAGATGTATATTTGTATATGTGTATTTCCCCACCTGTTAGGGGGTTTTCCTGCATATTATCACCTGTATATGTAACTATATATTGTGGCCTTTGGCCCCTAGGGAATACAAGCGGTCTATCCCTAACACTGCATATACCTGGCAGACAAAAATCAGAAAAAGTCAAAATTCTAATTTGTTGTGTAGTTTCGTTTCATCTGCTTTCCTGGTGTGAGGAAGTGAAAACTCTGTTTCTAGCCGCTGCATGAATTGTGCAAATTTTCTTGTAGCATGTACTGTTACATGATACATTTCTTCCCAGTGAACTGAACTGAACCCAGAATAGAATCTGTAGACTTGTTTTCTTAGAGTTTTAGTAGCTCCTACCGTGATTTATTTTTGGGGCCATTCCTTCTTCTTTGGCTTTGGTTTGCACATATTTATAGCTTTCCTGGTTGCAATGAAATCTGGCAAAGCTTTTCGGCGCCGTTGATTCGAAGAACTAAACTGAGCGTTAGCTGGCTGTCTGTTGAGAAACTTCTTTCATGAGAAGCTGAGACCGTGACTGGTGGGTTGGGTGTTAAGGTGAGTAGAAATAGTAGGTAGGCAGTTTTGCATCTTTTTTTTTTTTTTTTTGCTTCTTGGAGTTTCAAAGTTCATTGGATTATGTACTAATTCCACTACTTAGGGGGTGATGGCACATTATACAACTTTTTGGTTGTAGCTGGTAACAAATATTTAGTTGTTGGCTAGGTCCGTCTCCTTGACGCAGAGGCTAGAAGACCAACAAAATCTACCTTTTCAAAAGAAAGAGAAATTTAATGCGTTGCTTGCTTAGAGCATGTCTAACAGACCCCCTATTTTCCTGCCCCGTAAAACGCGAGTAGAGGGCCCTGTATCAGAAAAATTGGTCGCCACCAGATAGTTCTTCAGTGATCCGTCTAACAGACCTCTTATCTCACCCCGTAAATTTAAAAAAAGTAAACCCCGGGAAAATTCAAAGGTAGTTCTTCATTGATCATAGATAGGGATTTACAAAATTGCGCGATCCTACTGGATCGCGACTTCTACACTGCTAACCTACTTGTCGAGGATGACGACGGGGGTGGTGGCGGCGGCCTCCCGAGCAATTAGCTTGTTGACGGCGGCGATGGCCGCCGCCGCCTCCTCCTCCTCCGCCCGAGCCTTGTCGGCGGCGTCCTTCTTGGACGCGGCCACCGCCTCTAAGAAGAGGGGGTCCTCCCCCTCCTCCGCCGCCTCTTCCTCGTTGCCGCCTCCTCCGCCGCTGGAGCTCCCCTCCCCCTCCCAGGCGTGCTTCTTCTCCCAGGCGTGCTTCCACGCCTGCTCCTGCTCCCACCGGCGCCGCCACTTCTCGAAGTCTGCGCCGCTCATCGGCTTCAACGGAGGGTCGGCCTTGTAGTAGCGGCCGCCCTCTGCGAAGTCCCGGAGCGATGGCGGCATGGTGGCGGCGGAGTATTTGCACGCCGCACGCCGAGATCCGGCGGCGGAGTACTTGCACTGCCGGCGCCACGCCTCCTCCAGCTCTTCCGGCTTCGATCCGGCGGCGGGCGACACAGAGCCTCGACGCTGTCCACTCATTCTCGCGGCGGTGCAAATGCGGGGAAGTGGCGCTGGAAATTTGTCGCCGGAGTTGGAAGTGGCGGCGGCAGCGCTAGGGTTGCGAGTGAGAGGTTGGCCCCCCACTCGCACCCTCGCCTAGTATAAGTACGGGGCGACGGGGTGGAAATGCCGGGCCCCGTATTCTGCCGATACGGGTCGGCCCGAATACGGGGCCTGCTAGACGGCCGCAAACGTCCTCACCCCGTATCCCGCCGGAATTATAAGGGGCCCGTACGTTTTGAGGGGCCTGTTAGACATGCTCTTAGAACCCTCATGGCATCCAACCTATCTGAGTACGAAAGCCATAACCAAAGAGGTTCTCAGCTACTAGAGGACCAAAGAGTTGATATCACTGACTAGCAAGAAAGGTCCCTTATAAAGAGAAAATGCTTCCGTAGGAAGAAAATGAATAACTTACTCATTTTATTTCTATTTTGGAATTATCCAATCAAACTTCATGCATCATTTGGTGTGTCTCTGCAAATCTAGGTGTTTGAATTCTATCGGTATAGGCATAGAAGGGATCGGGAATTATCGATGGATAGCTGGAATTGTAATGTGCACTTGTAGACTAACATGTTTGTCCTGCATCTCACCCCTACCCAGTCGGATTCGGCAATTCTGTTAGGGGCACTGCAAACTACTTTGGGACGGTCAACAACATCCTGTGTTGGCGACGAACCTGGTATGCAGCACTCCAGACACGTGCTCAACTCAGCGATTCATGTGGACAATAGTGCCTCAAGGGTCTCCTAGTTTGCTTGTTTGTGGCTCTCTTCACATGAGTGGATTGTCATTTTCTAATAAACTCGTATCGAGGGAGTACTTCAGACTTAGCCTGTCCAAGAAATCTGGAGTATTCGTTTTTGTTTTTGGTTTTCTGGATTCAGCAATGTGGCTAAACCCATAAGTAACTTGCAATTTGAATGGCCACCCACGACGAGCTGGCCTTGGAGTTCCTCAGCAACCGTGCTCACCATCAGTATGGCGGATGCAGATCGACAATTGTGTACAGTACAGCTAGCGGCAGCTCGGCCCGGTGGGTCTGAGGTTTGTACCTCATGCTGTTCTGTTCTTCGCCTTCGTCATCCACGGTGTCCCCTTCCGCGGTCGACCCTCACGACGGAGACGCGCACCTTAAAGCCACAACCGGCGTCTCGGCCACCTCACGTCTGCCTGCTGCCACCATGTGGCCTCCGACAGAGGTGCGACTTGGAGATGCAGCAGGGATCCTCCTCTCAGCCGATGGATCGTCCTCTCGCCGATGTCGTGGTATTGGACTCGCCGGACGGACGGAGGTTGAAGAACACGCCCTCGATTAGTGAAACAATAGGAGAAACTAGCCAGCTGCAATCGACGCTGCTGACGGTTGCGGACGTGTACAGCAATCCCATGAAAGATGCCAACATGGAGCCGCTTCATGGTGATCAGGTAAATTTAACTAGCTCATATACTGGCGTTCGTTAATAATTATCAATATGTTGGTCATGTCACAAGTTGCCTAGTATAAGTGGAAAACATCAGAAACTTGAGTGAGTAGTAGCCAACGTGTATCGCAAGATACAAAACTGACAGAGCAACAAAGGACAATACAGTAGCCATGTTTTTCGGCTAACTGCTGTCAGACATAGACATAGTTATATCCAGGACAACATCAGTTCGACATCACAAATACTCTGATTGTCTAATGCTTTACCAACAATTAATCCTTGTGTTTGTTAGGCACGACAACTAATTAATCTGATTGTTGCACGCTGATAATGAGAATACACCCTCTCAGCAGATTGTTCCAAGAGTCGGGATGACTTTCCAATCTGAAGAAGAGGCATACAAATTTTATAATTCCTATGCTAAAAATGAAGGATTCAGTACTATAATGTGAGTTCACAAAAAACATAGAGCTGATGGGACTTTAAGCTCTAGATATTTAGTTTGCAGCAATGAAGGTGTGAAGGCTACTCATGCAACACATGTAATCAATAAAGAACGAGATACTAGAAGGACATGTTGCTCAGCTCGTGTTCAATTCACCATAAGTCGGGCGGGTGTATGGAACATTTAGAAAGTTGTGCTTGATCATAATCATGGTCTTGTCGTATGATCAACCAACTGCGGACATCTGGAATAAGGCAATCTGAAATATATAGTTTCTGTGAGACATGGTATGGTGGAGTTGATAGTGTACCTTTCTTTTTTCAAAAATGGGCTTTATTACTTAATCGTTAAGTGTACCTTTCTTAGAAATGGATTGCAACAATTATATAAGTAGTGAGCGCAAGAAGTATATGGAATCCAAATATGCCCAAACACTACTAGAGTATTTGAAGAGCAAACAAGTTAAGGACCCATTATTTTTTCAAGATGTGCAACTAGATGAAGAGAGTGGTAGGATGATGAATTTCTTCTGGGCAGATGGTCATGGCACATTATACAACCTTTTGTTTGTAACTGGTACTGTAACACATATGTAGTTGTTGGCTAGGTCCATCGCCTTGATGCAGAGGCTAGAAAACCAAAAAATTGTACCTTTTTCAAAAGAAGAAGGGATTAAATGCGTTGCTTGTTTAGAACTCTCATGACATCCGACCAACCTGAGTACGAAAGCCATAACCAAAGAGGTTCTCAGCTACTAGAGGACCAAAGAGTTGATATCACTGACTAGCAACAAAGGTCCCTTATAAAGAGAAAAGGCTTCCCTGGAAACTGTATAGCTTACTCATTTTATTTCTGTTTTGGAATTATCCAATCAAATTTCATGCATTATTTGGTGTGTCTCTGCATGTCTAGGGGTTTGAATTTGATTGGTATAGGCATAGAAGGGATCGGGAATTGCCAATGGATTACTAGAATTGTAATATGCACATCAGGACTAACAGGTTTGTAGTGCATCTCGCCCCTACCCATTCGGAGCCGGCAACTCTGTTAGGAGCAGCGCAAACTACTGTGGGACAAGCAGCAGTATTGTGTGTCGGCGACGAACCTGGTATGCAGCACTCCTGACACATGCTCAACTCAGCGATTGATGTGGACAAGGGTGAATTAAGGGTCTCCTAATTCGCTTACTTTCGGCTCTCTTCACTTGAGTGGATTGTCATTGCCAGATAAACTCGTATGGAGGGAGTACTTCAGACTTGGCCAGTTCAAGATATCTAGAGTATTCTTTTTTGTTTATTGTTTTCTAGATTCCTTGCAGTCAGCAATGTGGCTAAACCCATTTGTAACTTGTAATTTGAACGGCTACCCACGACGAGCTGGACTTGGAGTTCCTCAGCAACCGTACTCACCATCATTATGGCGGATGCAGACAACCCGGATTTTGTCAGGACGCTATGGCGCCAGGACGCTATCGGCAGCCGTCGAAATTCGTGAGTGCATCAAGATTAGTGAGAGAGTTTTGCCAAAAAAAGTCCCTGCACATGTTCGGATTTTTATGACGAAATTCTTCTACGTTTCTGGTCAGACAATTTAGTTGCAAAAGTTCTGTATAATTGTAAGTGTGGATCCATCTACTCCAATATAAAGTTCTTTATATTTGTACATTATTTTGTCGGTAGATAGTAGCAACCAGTAAAGTTCTTTATGTAGAATAATAAAGAACATGTCTCTCTGTAACAAGATCACTAAAAGTTCATATTAAATATACAATGGATCACAAAGTTCTGCAGAAAAAATAAAAAAGAACCACATATACATATAGAGAGACGCAACAGATCCATACAAAATTGCATCGAATCTACACAAGTCCGATAAAGATCTTCACATTCAATGAAGAGGAACCCTAGATATGTATGAAAAGATCCCTGTTTTCATACAAGGAACCAAAGATCCAAGATGCATACAACAAAAAGAAACAAAAAAAGCCCCAAAATCTAGCAGATCTGACTGCTACAGGCCCAGATCCGGCAATCTAGGCCGGCCTCGTCGTGGTGGAGCTCGACGCCGGCAGGTGGAGCTCGAGGCCGCCGGCTGTCCGTCTAGATCGCGGGGACACGCCGCGCTGCACATCTTGGCCTGGCCCGTCGGGGAAGGCGGCGCCGGTTGTCGGAGGAGGGCGGCGCCGGTTGTCGGAGGAGGGCAAACGCCCATTCAAGATATCTGGAGTTTTTTTTTTGCTTTCTAGATACCCAGCAGTCAGCAATGTGGCTAAACCCATGAGTAACTTGTAATTGAACGGCCACCCACGACGAGCTGGACTGGAGTTCCTCCACAACCGTGCTTACTGAAAGAGCATGGAGCCCCCATGTGTGGTTTTGGTAATTAATGACAATCTCTATGGACTAATGTTTGTATTGAGTTATATTTGTAGGACATGTCCATAGACAATGCTTGAACCATATGTTGGCTTCAAGGTTGTAAGAAGGATCAAATAAAGAACTTTAAGTGATGACCAATGTGTTATTCAAGGAAATATCGGAAGAATGGTCATATGAGAATTGAGCTTATTGCAACTATGTCTTGAAGAATATAATTGAGTGGACATTTGTGTTTACCTTCAAGACATCATCATCATGATGGAAGAAGGAAGGATACAAGGTTGATCAAGTCAAAGTGCAAAGATGGGATTCAAGTTGATCAACTCTCAAAGCATACATAATGTATCGAGTGGGATCTTGTGATCTTGGGCTAGGATATAATTAAGTGGTGATCGTCTTCATGGATGTGAAGTCAAGTTCAAGATGTGCCATCTCAAGGAGATTATATGCTTGATGCATGTATTCTATTTGGTGGTAATGTCTATGTGAAGATATTCCTAAGAGAGTCTTTCCCATATTGATTTATGGGGGAGCAATTCGCAAGACTTCACCAAGCAATCAAGATCAAGAAAGGTGTTCCAACTTGAGGAAGACAAGACGGTCACAATCTAGCTCAAGTGGAATGCGCAAGGAAAAGATATGCTTAAAGAGAGTCTTTCCCATAGTGTGTATGGGGGAGCAATTCGCAAGGCTTCACCAAGCAATCAAGATCAACAAAGGTGTTCTAACTTGAGGAAGACAAGACGGTCATAATCTAGCTCAAGTGGAATGCGCAAGGAAAAGGTATGTTCTTGATAGGGTTTCTTTCTTACCGGTCTCATAGTGTTAGTTGTGAGACCGGGTTATAGGATCGGTAGCCGTACTATCAAGAGGGGCTCTCGAGTGAGTAACTTAGTCGTATTGTTCGGAGAGAGCTCAAACCTTTGCATTCTTGGCATCATCTTTCTTGGTTCTTATTTGGCTTTTATCCATGTGAGGTTCTAGAGCTTGTGGTTATTTCCATGACAAGCTCTAGCTCATCAAAAACGGATTTTGCATGAAACACTTATTGAGTTTTTGGTGTTTGGAGGTTTTACCGGTTCGTCTTTGAATAGAGGTCAAACCTCTCATCATTTGGTTTTATCCTCCCTTGTTGGACTATGATGTTTCTATGCATATACTTGTAGAGCTCGTTGTTGTGATTCCAACGAGCCCAAGATCATCAAAAACGGAGTCCGGATGCTCAAGTTATGGTCGTTTTCGTATTGGTGTTGCTGCCAGTTTTCGGGTGGCCGGAGTCTCCGGCCCGAGACGCAAAGTCTCCGGCCCAACTCCGGCCTGGCACCTGATTCGTCCATCCTGAGGCCCCCGAATGACCCCGGGGCACCGGAGACTCCGGCCTCCAAGGCCGGAGACTCCGGGGTAAGTGCCCAGCAACGGCTAGTTTTCGTGGGGGACCTATAAAAGGCCCCCTTCTTCCTCCTTGGGCTGGTTGGCTTCCTATTCTCTCTCTCCTCCATTGTTGACCTTGAAGCTTTGCTCTATCTCTCAATCCCTCCAATGATTCTTGCATCTTCTTGAGGGAAAAGAGAGAGGAGATCTAGATCTATCTTTCCACCAATTAAAATCTCCTCTAAGTGAGGGGAACCTATTGGATCTAGATCTTGGAGTTCTTTGTGGATTTCCTTTGTTCTTTCTCTCATATCTCTCCATAGCATTAGTTGCTTTGGTAGGATTTGAGTGAGAAGGATTTGAGCACTTTGTGTGCTCTTACCATTGCATTTGGTGCATCGGTTTGAGTTCTCCTCGGAGATTTGGTAAGTGGAAGTTGTGAGCTTGTTACTCTTGGGTTCTTGGAACCCTAGACGGCTTAGTGGCCTTTGTGGCATATTCTTGGGGCCTCCAATTAAGTTGTGGAGATTCCCCAACCTTTGTGGTGCCTTTGTGGCGATTCTTGGGAGCCTCCAATTAAGTTGTGGAGATTGCCCCAAGCTTGTACGGGTTCGGTGACCGCCCTCAAGTGTCCCATAGTGGATCGTGGCATCTTGCTTTGTGCGAGAGCGCGAGGAGAATAAGGTGAGCCTTTGTGGCGTTTGGTGTGTAGCGTGCCTCCGCATCTTGAGGTGAGCCTTTGTGGCATTTGGTGAGCATTGTGCTACCACATCTCAAGGTGAGGCCTTTGTGGCGTTCGGAGTGCATTAAGCCGCCACACCTCTCCAACGGAGACTAGCTTCCTTTGGAAGTGAACTTCGGGATACATCTTCATCTCCTTCGTGCCTCGGTAACTCTTATCCGAGCTCCACTACTTATGCACTTTACATTTGTGATAGCCATCGTGCTTGAAGTTATATATCTTGCTATCACCTTGCTACTTGTCTTGCTTAGCATAAGTTGTTGGTGCACATAGGTGAGCCTAGTCTATTTAGGTTTTGTAAGCTTGACAAATTAAATGCTAGTTTATTTCCGCATTTGTACAAGCCTTTCGTAAAAGTTTTAATCGCCTATTCACCCCCCCCTCTAGGCGACATATGTGTCCTTTCAATTGGTATCAGAGCTAGGTCTCTCATTTTAGGCTTCACCGCCTTGAGAGCAAAGATGTCGGCTAGGGGATTAGTGCACAATGACACTTTTATATTCGATGGCACAAATTATGATACTTGGAGAATTCACATGCTTAATCATTTTCGGGTCATGGACCCAAATATAGAGCGAATTGTAGATATGGGTTTTTCTCCTCCTAAGTATCCCACAAATCTATCTTTAGAGGATGAGAAGAACTCTTATCTCAATGCTCAAGCTATTAATGTCTTATCCAATGTTGTGAGCATTGTAGTTGTGACGTCCATTATGCCTTTTCGGAATGCTCATGAGTTATGGCCAAAGCTTCAAGAAAAATATGATGTGTCCAAGTTTATTGAGGATGAGTGTATTCCTTCCACTTCCGGCCGTGATGAACTTTCTTCCACTTCACCGATGTGTGGCAAGACACAAGGTAATGATATGGTGAGTGGTGATGGAAATTGCAATGTTGATAGTGAGCTTACTTTTGATAATCATTCATCTCGATCTCATTGCAATGCTTCATCTTTGAACTTTAACACTTCTAGCACCATAAATGCTTTACATGCTTGTGTTAGTCCTTGCATATCATGTGTAAGTTGCTTAAATAAATCTCATGATGATATGCTTGCTCTGTCTAGTGGCCATGATAAAAATGCCTCTATTTCCTCTAGTCTTTGTGTGGCTAACAATGTAGAGGAAACCGGAGATTCTATTGGCCAAGACAAAGTTTTGATTGGAGCTTCAAGTAATTCATCCTCATCATCATCTCTCGGTTCCCACATATGTCTTATGGCTAGGGATTCAAAGGTAACTCCTTCTTTGGAACCCACTATATCTAGTGATCATGAAGAAGAGGATGATTATGTTGCCTCTTTAAAAAAGAAGGGAGAAATAGTCTTTCATGCTATTGGTAAGAACAAAATTGCTTGCTCTAACTTCGTTCATATTTTGGTTGCTGCTATTGAGAGCCAGAAAATTATTGTTGAGCTTTAATCTCATGACGAAGAGCAAGAAGAAACTATTGAGAATCTTCATAGTCTTGCCAATGATTTTAAAAAGACTCTTTTAAAAGAACAATGCACCAACGAAGCTCTTGAGGAGAATTTTGCTCTAGAATTGTCTAGAGTAAAGGAAACCCATGATAGAGCTCTTGAGGTGGCAAATGATTTAAAATTAAAAAATGATAAGCTTGTTTTTGTTAATGCTAAACTTCTTGAGGATCTTGAGCACCTCAAAAATGGCTCTAGGGACATTGAGGGTGTGCTCACCAAACTCACCGAGTCACATGAGCAACTAAAAGCTTCTTATTTAAAAGAGTGTTCCAAGTTGCCTTCTCCTCTTTTGGTTAATCATGATGCTTGTGCTACTAACTCTACTTCTTGTGAGGCATCTATCTTGAAGGAGAATGTTGAGCTAAGGGCTCAACTTGTGTTGCTAACTAGCAAGTATGGGATATTGGAAGAAAGTCATGAAAAGCTATCTAGCTCTAATGAGGATCTTCTAGTGTCCCATGCTCGCCTAAAGTTAGATTATGAGGATATGTCTACAAAGGTAACATCTTGTGAACCTCATGTGGTCACTAGCACTACTTCCCAAAATGCTATATTGCCATGTGCTAGTCCTTGTAATTCATCCACTCATACTATTGCTACATCTTGTGATGAATTACTCTCCTTGCCTTGTTGCTCTAACAATATAGGTTCTACTTCCTCTAGTACTTGTGTTGTAACTAACCATGTAGAGGAAATTAAAGAGCTCGAGGCCCAAGTCACTTTGTTGAAGAAAGACTTGGTAAAAAGTCATGAAGGGAAGTCCAAACTTGACAAGATGTTGAGTGCACAAAAATCCCACAATGACAAGAGTGGACTTGGATTTATCTCCAACAATAAGAAGAAGTCCAAACTCTTCAAGAAGAAGAAGGGCCAAGAGCAAGTCAAGAATCTGGCCAAGATTGTTTGCTTCAAGTGCAAAATTGAAGGGCATCATGTTAGGTCTTGCCCATTGAAGAAGAAGCATCTAAGTGAGAAGCAACAAGGGAAGCGGCCTCAAGCTCAAACTCAAGTCCTTCCTCAAGATGAAGAAAAGCTTCCTCCTAAGAAGAATCAACCCAATGCTCCCATTGTGGAGAAATCAAATGAGAAGAAAGGAAAGATAAGATCTTGCTACATATGCCGTGAGAAGGGTCACCTTTCTTCTACTTGCTCTATTGGTAACTCATCCAACCCTATCATAATCAATGATGCTTATTCACTTTGCAAGGATAAGGTTGGAAATGTGTTTGCCAAATTTGTTGGTACTCAAAGTGGTGTCAAGAAAAGAACCATTTGGGTTGCCAAACCTATTGTGACTAACCTCTTAGGACCCAACTTGGTTGGGGACCAACAAGCCAAAACTTGATCAATAGGTGTCTAATGGAGGGCATTGGAAACTTGGCTCTATCATGAAGAATTAAGGGATCTTCATTAATTATATTGTCTCAAGTCAAGTCTATTGGATTATCTTATTTCTATCATATATCCATTGTTCCTCCTTGCGGTAACATGTATTCAACTTATCTACATTGAAAGTTACTCACCCCTTTGCATGTGTTTGGTTTTGTATCTTGCATGTGTTTGTATATGTTGTGCTCCCTACTTGCTTTATTTTGAGTAATCAATTATGTGCATGTTGGTTGCACACCATGTACGGTTGTTACTGTTGAGCCTATTGCATCTTGATCTATCTTCTTGGCTCTTGGGAGTGATTAATGGACCATCCCATTTTGGGGGAGTGATATGCTTTGGCACTTCACAATCCTAAAAATGTGTGTACATGAGGAATACCACTTAGTGTTGATATTTAAAGATTATCTAGTCTCTATATGGTATGTCATTTTCATGAGAAATTCAAATTCTATAATGTCCATTAATCATCTTGTTGGATTCTATTTGCCTCTTGTTGGTAAAGTTTAATTTTCTAGGTTTGGAGACTCCGTTGGTTCTACCCCGGAGACTCCGGTGGTTCTACTCCGGAGACTCCGGTGGTTCATCCCCGGAGACTCCGGTCCCCCTCGGAATTTCCGAGCCCTATGGAAATTGACTTTAACAACTTATTTGAAAATTGGTTTTATCACATTATGGGGGAGTATTGTGCTTTGTGCATATTACAAATCCATGAAATGTGTATATTTGAGGTTGTGTCACATAGTGTTGATATTGTAAATTATCTTGCTTCTATGTGGCATGTTTTCTCGAACAAGTTCCAATTTGCCAAATTGTTTATTGCTCTTGTTTTGGATCTTGTTTGTGAGATACTTTCTTGATAGGGTTTTCCTAAAATGTGGAATACTACATCAAAGTTGGAAAACCATTTGCTTCAAGCTATCCTAATCATTGCTTTGCGTGATTGTTTAACTATTTGAGTCTATCAAGAATATCTTTGTTTGGCATGGTGCTTAATTCTTATCCTTTTCATATGCTCATTTGTTGTGAAGATGATCTTGGATTTATGTGTAAACTACCACCGGAAATAACTCCATATACCTCTTCTCCTTGGAAAATTGGTAATCTATCATGTGGTATTTTTTATATTGATCATCTTCACTTTGGCTATTGCTTTTAATTGCCTTATCTCTCGCCAAGAAATGTATTTGCTTTAACTCCCATTGTCTTTCTTGACTCTTGTGATTCCATTTGATTTTGTTGAACTTATTTTGTGTTATTTCTATGTAGGTAGATGTGATGATCCCATTTGTGTGCATTTTGTATTCAAATGCAAAATCATAAATAATCCACTAATCTTGGGGGAGCTCTCCTATATTTGTTATAACACATTCTTGTGCTTATTTCAATTGGTTTTGATTATTGTTGGAAGTCAAATCTTTTCTTTTTGGTACTTAGTGTGCCATCATAAAAAGTGTGGAGAGTTTGGTTTGTTGTTGGAACCTTGCTCTCTTTGGGAGTTGCTTATCTCATTCCTTGTAATTTGTTTTTCACTCTTAAAATGAGATATGTCTTTGAGCATGTGTGTTTTAGTTATCCTTTATGCTCATTGGCTTTTGCTTAGTTCACTAGTTAAACTTTGGAGTCAATCTTGTGTTGATTTGATTCTTTGATATAATTTGGACAACTTTTGTAGCTTCACAATTTCGTGTGCTCGCTTGTCCTTCTTGGTGTTTTGTCCAAATTGTATCTCCTTTGGCTCTTGAAAGTCTTGTGCATGCATATTTACTAAATGTATATTGTATGGCATGTTTTTGCTTTTTTGATCTAATATATAGGAGAAGCTCCATCAAATCCTAAATCGGCTAAGATGTGCATGAAATTCAATTTTATTTATATATGCACATATTTATGTGGAGTTTGTCCTATATGTTGTAGTTCCTAACTACTTTGGACCCAATGAGTTTGGGGACCATCTTGTACTTGAACTTTGTTTTAGGTACATGAAGATATATTGGTGCTTGTCTCAATAATAAGGATGAAGTGGTGACTAAATGATAATTTGAGGCAAGCTAGGATTATTGAAGAACTCCTATCTACTACATCCTACCTTTAATATCTCAGTAACAAGTATCTTATCATGCATACTTTTCTAGTATCCAACCTTGTGTAGGTTGTTTCATGGCATGGAAAATCATTATTTGCAAATGTTGTGCTTCTTGCAAAGGTCTTAATGAAACCTCTTTATTGCAATTGTGAGTAATTTGAGATGAGTGCATATTATTGGGAACATATAAAATCATGCTCATGATTCTCCTATCCCATATATGTCAATTTAGCAATTTTATTGCATATCAATTCCTCAAGTTCTCACATGTGCAATATGGTTGAAAGTGTAAATTTATTACTTTCTTTTGGTATTCATCTTTGTGATACTTGTTGCTTTTCTCAAAGTATCCCAACTATCTTCTTTCCCTTGTTGATATTTGTGATGTCTTTGACTTGTTTGTGGTTGAAGTTCATCAATATACAATAAGAAAATTTGAGCCTTTGGCCGTGCTTTAAAAGCAAAAAATCTCATTGGTATATTGCATGACTTCATTTTGGATATCATGTTCTATTCTTAGTATCTATTTTGTGTGTACATGTTTCTTTGTGATAATTAT
>QXEO01001555.1:5000-10000 GCA_007115705.1 Dactylis glomerata
CAGGAGATAATCAACAATCTTCAGTATGGAGAAGACCCTCACGAGGAGGCGCCTCGTGAGGAGAACGACGACGGAAACTGCCAAGGACCAGAAGACCTCCTCAGGAGCCCTGCTGGTGAGGAGAGAAGGTACGCCCACGTCAGCTCAGCACGCTTTCGTGCTGAGCAAGAAGATAACGGGCAGAAGACCGCGTACCGCCCACGCTACCCCCGACAGGGAGGAGACCAACTTTCTCTGTGCCTGCCCAAAGCGGCACAGTGGCAGTTGGCCACCCCCCTAAATATAGCATGGACGGTGCAGGGCGCCAGAGGAGGACGTCAGCCTCCTCCACCCACTCCTGTGGACCGGCGCCACTACCCTACAAAGACCAAGTCTACAGAAGAGCATAGTCTACAGCTGTCCTCCCTCCTTGGCCGTGTGTGGCAACCCCTTCCCCAAGAAGATAAGGGGAAGGAGGACCTTGGCGCTATAAAAGGAGAGGAGGCCACCCCTTAGAGGGGATGGAATCTTCATCTTCTTCAGGCTGCTAGTTGGGCACGCAGGTTCTTCAACCTCTGCCAACTAGAGCTTTGTAATCAAGGCCTTGTACTCCTCGCGAGGTGTCGCGTTGCAATACAAGAAGGCAGGAAGTAGGGGTTTTACCTCACCACGAGGGCCCTGAACCTGGGTAAAGCCCGGCATCCCTCTCTGCAGTGCGTAGCGCGTTCGACACTCGAGTCTTCCGTCACCGTGTTTCGTTGCGATCCAAGATCTCACACGTTCAGCCCCCTGCGTTCGAATCTTTTGGGTCCGTCGCGTGGTACCCCGTGTTCTTGCGACACGAAATCCATCGACATTTGGCGCGCCAGGTAGGGGGCTGTGGTGTGTTTTCTTCTGGATCTGCTTCGACATGGCCGACGCCAACGCAAGGCTCGAGCGTCTTCGCCGTCGCAACGCCGTTCGGGGGCAAACTGAGCCCATCTTCCGTCGTCATGAAGCTTCGGCAGAGGAGGAAGAGGAGGAAGATCTGGAGTCCTCCTACCTCCCGTCTGGGCGGACGGAGCCTTCGCTCTCCTTCACCGCCACCGCCACTTCTCGCGCTCGTTCTGGGAGTCAGCTGTCTCCTGCGCAGGCTCTCGCCATGGCGCAGGAGCTGCTGCGCTATCAACCCACCGACGACGGGCGTGAGGGGTGGCGCGCTCGAATCGCCGAGCTCGTCGCCATCGCCAACGAAGACCCGGCCCAGGGAGGAGCCCAGGGCGCGGGGAACCCAGATCCGGCGGCGGGGCATCGTGCTCCGGGCGCCGGAGACGGGAAGGCCAACAAGGCCAAAAAGGTGGCTTCCCGCGCCGCATCTTCGCCGCGCGGGGAGCCCAGCTGTGAAATCGTCCATCGCGCTCCGGAGGACGCACGCGTCTCCCTCGAGCGCCGTCGTGAGAATCATGACCGCGCCATCGATGACATCGGCGAAGCTGGCAAGAACGTCAGGACCCCCGGTGTCCCGATCTACAACCCCGGGTGTCTTGCCCTCACTCGCCAGCAGCGCTACGTCGTCTGGCCTGACAAGTTCAAGCCAGACATCAGCGCGCGTTACGACGGGACCACAAATCCTGTCGAATACCTCCAACTCTACGTCGTCGCCGTCCAGGCTGCGCGTGGAGATCAGCACAGCCTGCCGGCGTCTTCGAGGAGCGTCTCTTCAAACCGTCTGCTTCTCCGTCGACATCCGAACCACCTCCTCCTTCTGCTTTGCCGCCACCGCCGGAGCAGGGGGCTCCGGATTGCGGGCCTCCTTCGGGTGACCGAGTCCTTCTGGCATTGGCCCGGCAGGAGGGAGTGGATTGGATAATCGAGCTCAAGGCCTACCTCACCAGCAGCAGGCTTCCTGAGGATGAAGAGGAGGCCGAGAGGATTGTGCGGCAAGCGTCGGGCTACTGCGTCAAGGATGGTGACCTGTACCGGCGTCGCCCAAATGGCGTCGCTCTGAAGTGCATATCTACTCACCAAGGCCAAGAGCTTCTAAGGGACATCCATGCCGGCGAATGTGGACACCACGCTTCAGCCGCGACTCTAGCTGCGAAGGCATATCGAAGCGGCTTCTACTGGCCTTCGGCGCTCGGAGATGCGTCGGAGATGGTCAAGAGGTGCGAGGCGTGCCAATTCCACGCCAAGCAGATACATCAGCCGGCGCAAGAGCTGCGCACCATCCCACTCACTTGGCCCTTTGCAGTTTGGGGGCTGGACATCCTCGGTCCATTTCCCAGAGCGCAAGGGGGCTATCGCTACCTCTACGTCGCCATCGACAAGTTCACCAAGTGGGTGGAGGTGGAACCGCTGTGCACAATCCCGGCCAGGTCCGCCGTCAAGTTCATCCGTGGACTGGTTTGTCGCTTTGGTGTGCCTAACCGCATAATCACCGACAACGGCAGCCAGTTCACCAGCGGCTTGTTCCGGGAATACTGCGCATCGACTGACATCAAAATCTGCTTCGCCTCCGTCGCCTACCCCAGGAGCAACGGCCAAGCCGAGCGCGCCAACGCTGAAGTGCTCAAAGGGCTCAAGACGAAAAGCTTCAACGCCAAGCTCGAGGCCTGCGGCAAAAAATGGTTAGACAACCTCCAATCCATCTTGTGGTCCATCAGGACTACCGCCACCAAACCCACTGGAGAGACCCCTTTCTTCTTGGTCTATGGGGCGGAGGCTGTTCTTCCCACCGACGTCAAGTTCGGGTCGCCAAGGGTGCTCGCCTTCGACGAAATCCGCCAAGAGGACCTCATCAAGGACCGCCTCCTCCTGCTCGAAGAAGCTCGGTGCCAAGCCACGCTCCGCGCCGCGAGGTACCAGCAAGGACTACGCCGCTACCATAGCCGCCATGTTCGAGCAAGAACTCTGGAGGTCGGCGACCTGGTGCTGAGGAGAATACTCTCTCGAGAGGGCCTGCACAAGCTGTCTCCAATGTGGGAAGGACCCTTCAAGGTGACGCACATCGCCAGGCCGGGCTCGGCGCGGCTGGAAACCGCAGAAGGCGTGCCGGTGGGGAACCCGTGGAACATAGCTCATCTGCGAAAGTTCTACCCTTAGGTTCCTCACGAGGAGAAAAAGACCGTTTTTACGGCACTTGTATCAGCTCAATCTGCTCTTAAGCACTGATATTAAGTTAATGCGCAGTACAGCGCCTCTGCTTCGGCATGACATCAAAATGGCATGAAGTCCATTTATTTTCTGATTGTACTCCTCGCGGAAGGGGGCTAGGCACGGTGTCTATGCTGGGGCCTTCGCCCGGAAAATAGCAAGCCCGAAAAACCCGAAGGGAGCGAGCTCTGGTCGGGGGCGACGGCCCCATTAACGATCACCTCTGGATGCCCATGGTGCTTAGTTCCTCGCGAAGTACGCCAGAAAATAAAAAATCTTCGAGAAAAAGTCCAAGGTGTGCCCATGGCACCCGCTAAGGACCTACCCCTCGTGAGCAACCCTCACGAGGGAGCAAAGACGCGTCGATGCACTAGCATCCGCAGGAGGATTCCCTCTCTCGAGGAAGGCCTAACGTGGCAGGATTATTGAAGACCAAGGCCGCTCCGATAAATCTTGCGAAGGAGACGCAGATCCGGAGGTCCGCGCCAGGCCCTTCACCTCATGAGCAATCATTGTGAGGTGTCGACGGTCTCTGGGCTCTCTTAAGCGTCGACGTTTTCACGTCCGTGAGGGTCCAGCTTCCCTCAACGACGAGGAAGGCCCCGTGAATCGCCACGCGCGGCAATTTGCTCTTAGATGCTGGCACAGATAGTGCCGCGCTCCTCCACGACGGAGAAGGTCCCTGTGCCGGTCACAGGGGCATCTTATTCGCCTTCTTTTTTCATTTGTTTTATCGATTTGTTTTTCCGTTTTCGAGGATTTGGGGTTTTTTGTTTTCCAACCTTTTCTTCAGCTTCTCGTCTCAGGAGTCATCTACCGTGTCGCTGACGCCGAACCCGTCCTGAGCTCTGAGGTGGAGGGAGGCTTCCTGTCGATGCCTACAGCTCACCAGGGCTCTCGAGCGAGCGAATAGCCAGGACAGTGAAGGACAACAAGATTAAGCGACTGGATTTCATTAAGCCCCCCAGCGGGGGATGGAGTGGAGCACGACGGGGCATACCCCGCCGGCAAGGACTACGCAACAAAAAGGGGAGGAGACTAGCTCCCCTCCCCAGAAGACTACCGCCCAAGACCTCCTCTTCACTGCGCCGGGAGCTGGGGATAGGTGCGGCGGACGCCGTCGGCGGTGAAGATCCGCACCGTCGCCTCCAGGTCCCCAGCTTGAAGCGGAAGACGAGGCGGTCGCCAATGCGGAGGCGGCAGCCGAGGGCGAAGGGCCTCCAGCGGCCGGAGAGGACGACGTTGCCGGTCGGCCCGAAGAGGATGTCCACAGGCCAGAAGAGATCTGGCCTGCTCTGTTCCCCCAGGGCGATCTCCCCGGCGGCTGGGCCGTGGGCGTGAAGCACCCTCCGGATGGCGTCGGGCAACCGGAGGGAGTTAAAGCCCGGGGCGTCGACGACGACGAGGAGCTCCAAGAATCGGGACCCCGGGGCGACGAGGGGTCCCAGCATCGCCGCCGCCAGGTGGCGCGGAGTGGCGATCACTCCGTTCACCGGCGGGGCCGGAAGATCTGCAGCAGGGGGAGGGGGGCCCAGGGCGGCCTCCACCTCCCGGAGGGCCCGATCAATGCTCCCCGAGGCGCGGGGAGCAGGCGCCGTCGCCAGCGGCGACGGCGAGTTCAGGGCTCCGCCGCGTGCGGGGCCCCGGAGGGTCAGGGCGCCGGAGGTCCCCGAGGCTGGGCGAATCGCCTCGTTCTGCCTCGGCGCGCCAATGCGCAAGGGGCCCCCGGCGCCGGGGGTCCACTGGGCCGGGACTTTCGCCTTGTTCCCGCTGCCCGGAGGGCGCCCTCGACGCTTCGTTCCAGAGCTTGGACCGGCGGCGGCGGCGGAGTTGGAAGGGTCCATGCTCTCAGGGAAGAAGAAGCGGAAGTGGCACTAGAGGAAGGAGGT
>QXEO01001556.1:0-13026 GCA_007115705.1 Dactylis glomerata
TACTATCCGGATTGGGTGTCTAATCCGGTTTTGGTGGAAAAGAAGAAAGACGAGCCCGCCATAGTGAAAGTATGGCGGATGTGTGTTGATTACACAACTTGAATAAGGCATGTCCTAAAGATCCATTCCCGCTGCCATCTCGGATCGATCAAGTGATTGATTCCACAGCCGGATGTGAACTGTTATCATTCGTAGATGCCTATTCTGGTTTCCACCAGATCCCCTTGTTTGAGCCAGATCAAATAAAGACATCCTTTATTACCCCGTACGGGGCTTATTGCTATCTCACTATGCCGTTCGGTTTAAGAAATGCCGGCGCAACTTACCAAAGGTGCATGCAAAAGTGTTTGCACGATCAGATAGATAAAAATGTGCAGGTATATGTCGATGATATCGTCATAAAACCAAGGAGAGCAAGACTCTCATAGATGATCTCCGGGAAACCTTTGGGAACTGAGGAGATTCCGGATGAAGTTGAATCGGCTAAGTGCACCTTTGGTGTGCCGGCGGGCAAGTTGCTCGGTTTCCTTGTTTCCAGCCGGGGTATTGAGGTGAATCCCGGCAAGATTCGTGCCATAGAAAGGATGAAGCCGCCGACAGATTTGAGGAAGTACAGAAGTTCACTGGGTGCCTCGCATCCCTGAGCCGCTTCATAAGCCGGCTGGGAGAGAAAGCTCTGCCGTTATATCAGTTGATGAAAAAGTCCGGACACATTGTCTGGACACGCAAGCAGATGCAGTTTCAAGGAATTAAAACAGTTGTTGTCGACAGCGCCGGTATTAGCGTCTCCGATGCCCGGGAGCCCAATGTTGCTCTATATAGCGGCAACCAACCGAGTTGTCAGTGCTGTGGTGGTATTAGAGCGAGAGGAAGGAGGCAAAACCGTGCAGCGGCCGGTATATTATCTGAGTGAAGTCCTCTCCACCTCAAAACAAAACTACCCCCCACTATCAGAAGATGACCTATGGTGTCTATATGGCGGCCAAGAAGCTCAAGCATTACTTCCAAGAGCATCCAATCCGGGTAGTGGCCGAGGCCCTATCTCGGAAATTATAGGCAACAAAGATGCCAACGGCCCGGATAGAAAGCAAAGTGGGCAATAGAGCTTTCACCATATACACCGCAGTACGATAAGAGGGATACAATCAAGTCCCAGGTCTTGGCTGATTTCTTTATTGACTGGGCCGAGATACAGTATGAGCCACCATTGCCAGATGCCAATTATTGGAGGATGCATTCGATGGGTCCAAGACAATCCATGGCTTGGGTGCCGGCATAGTTCTCAGTTCACCAAAGAATGACCAGCTGAGATACGTCCTGCAGATTCACTTTGCAGCATCAAATAATGTGCGGAATATGAGGCACTTGTGCATGGCCTGAAGGTGTCTAAGGACATAGGAATTCGCCGGATTATGTGCTTCGGGGATTCTGACTTAGTGATTCAGCAGTGTTCCGCATATGGGACGCGCATGATGCTAACATGGCATCATACCGTTTCCTAGTGCAGCAGTTAAGTGGTTACTTTGAAGGTTGTGAGTTCCGGCACGTTCTCCGGGCTCAGAACGATGCAGCCGATGCATTATCCAAGCTGGGTCTTCCGAGATTCAATCCCGCCCGGCATTTCGCTGGAGCATCTGAGGAAGCCATCGATCAAACCCTCGCCGGA
Source organism: Dactylis glomerata (assembly GCA_007115705.1). Taxonomy (NCBI): domain Eukaryota; kingdom Viridiplantae; phylum Streptophyta; class Magnoliopsida; order Poales; family Poaceae; genus Dactylis; species Dactylis glomerata. The sequence continues at coordinate 1,667 of QXEO01001556.1, forward strand.
GTCATCCTCCATTTATGTCCCGCCAGGTCCAGACGAAAGCAGTTCCAATGGAGATAGATGCCGGAGCCAGGACGGATAACCCGGGGACTGTTTCCTCAGTCCCGGGGACTGGGCCGGCATATGCTGTTAGTACAGTATTCCGGAGCAAAACTAAAGGCAAGGGTAAAATGTGCCAAGAGGTTGTGCCGGGTTATACCCGGGGACTGCTCCGGCATACCCGGGGACTGATTCTTCAGTCCCGGGGACTTCGCAGCCCATGGAGATCGATTATGTGTCGGTCGAGATGATGGAAATAGATCAGGCAGTGTTCACTGTCAGGGAAGTGCCCTCATGGGCACGTCCTATCATGAACTTCATGGTGGATGGTCAAGTGCCGGCGGATGAAACCGAGGCCCGCCGGGTTATAAGGAGATCCAAAGCGTATACCATCATCAACAAAGAAATATACAAGAGAAGTACCACCGGAGTATTGCAGAGATGTGTCGAATCTGCGGAGGGTCTGGAGATGCTCCGGGAAATTCACCAGGGGGAGTGTGGTCACCATGCTTCGTCCAGGGCATTGGTGGCAAAGGTATTCCGGCATGGCTTCTATTGGCCAACGGCACTGCAAGAGGCAGAAAACTTGGTCCGGAAATGTAATGGCTGTCAAAGATATGCCCACCAGATTCATCAGCCGGCATCTGCCCTGAAAACTATCCCAATAACCTGGCCCTTTGCAGTTTGGGGCCTGGATATGGTCGGGGCTTTTAAGCCGGCCAGAGGGAAAATGACCCATGTCCTGGTCATGGTGGACAAGTTCACCAAGTGGATTGAAGTGAAGCCCATAAGCAAGTGTGATGGTCACACAGCAGTGAAATTCTTAAAGGATATAATCTTGAGATATGGTGTTCCTCATAGCATCATCACTGACAATGGGTCAAACTTTGCCCAAGGGCCATTTGCCAGATTTTGTGAGGAGGTGGGAATCCGGCTGGACGTTGCGTCGGTTGCCCACCCTTGTGCCAATGGCCAAGTAGAGAGATCGAATGGGCTAGTATTATCCGGCATAAAACCCTGGCTGATAGAGCCCCTGGAGAAAACTCCGGGATGTTGGCTAGATGAGCTGCCAGCAGTGCTGTGGAGTTTAAGAACAACTCCGAATAGATCAACAGGCTACACACCATTTTTCCTGGTGTATGGAGCAGAAGCGGTGCTTCCAACAGATGTAATACATGATGCACCAAGAATAGTGCTATATACTGAGGACGAGGCTAAAGAAGCCAGAGAAAATGATGTTGATCTGCTAGAGGAAGCAAGGGAAATAACTCTGTCAAGAAAAGCAGTATATCAGCAGAACCTCAGACGCTATCATGCGCAGAAGGTAAATCCAAGAGATTTCAAGAGGGAGATCTAGTACTCCGGCTAAAGCAAGGAACAGAAGGCCGGCATAAGTTAACTCCTCCATGGGAGGGGCCATTCATTGTGAGCAGAGCTCTGCACAATGATGCCTATTATCTTATAGATGCGCAGGACCCCAAGAAGAATAAGGTGGACAGGTCCGGAGAAGAAACAAGAGGCCATGGAACATAGCTCTACTGCGCCCCTTTTACTCCTAAGCAACACAATGTATGTATTTCCATATTTTCCTTTGTATGCCGGCGTGTTGTGCCGGCACAAGACTAATGAATGAAATACCGGCATCCCGAAGAAGCCGGGTAACTAGCTCCGAGGTATATTTGTTGTTCATTTACAATTTTTTGTTATATGCCGGCTGGCTTATTTGAGTGTTTCCTAGGTCGGCCTAGTAATGTGTCGGCATCAAAGGCCACTCTTCGACTCAGCTGCTGTCCGAAACCCGGCTTCATGGCTAGCAAGAGTAGATGCCGGAGATTGTCTACACATGGAAAACGGCTAAGGAAATACAAAGCAAGCGAACCGACATTTTCGTTAAAGCTAAAGTTAAAATTTAAAGTGTCGGATGATTTGAAGTCTAAGTCTCAAAGTTAAAGTACTGTATGTTCGAGGAAGCAACCTTGAGACTCATACGTCGAAAGCCAATTAAGGTAGACAAGTAGCCAAGGTTGTGAAATTGAGGAAACAGGAAAACAACTCGGTGACTTAGCCAAAAGATGATCCGGCATTAGTAACAAGCAAACCAAGATAAAACTTGTTCAGGAAGCAAACCAAAGGAAATTAAACGTGTATATTACATCTGCACCCGGCATACCGGGGATCTGATAAAACTTAAAGTTTTTATGCTCCAAAGTCAAGGAGCAGTGGCAGAAGCAGAGCCGCCGGCAGGTGGAGCGGTAGCAGTGGAAGTGGCGGCTTCAGGTGTGCCGGACCCAGCAGATGGAATGGAGCCATCACCTCCGCCCGGGGCAGATGCCTGTTCCGGGACATCAGTGTCGGCCTCTTCAGCTTCATCTTCATCCTGGCTGGAGTCGGAGCCCTCAGCAGCGGCGGATGTCCCGGCATCGTCCTTCTTCTCCGGCTCACGGATATCCCGAACGAAGGCGTCGGTGTCGGCATAGTCCACATAGCTGTGGGCCAGCTCCCGTCGGCGCCGGATATGTTCCGGATCCGTGGTCCAGATGGATCCTTCGCGCACAGTGCGCAAAGTCTCCAAGTCAGCCTTTTCATACCAGGACAAGAAGTAGGTGAGAGCTTCGTCAGCTCCAACCCTCGCGCCGGAATCTCGCCACTCCCGGAGGCGAACCTTGGCCAGCTGCAGATCGTTGCCGAGGTCGACGGGATCAGTGGGAGTCCTTTGTCCCGGCCAGAGGGCAGAGAATGCCTCCTGGGCGCCGTAGAAGAGCTCTTCAGTGTAAAGGGTCATGGCCTCCTTCCGGGACTGCAGGGCCAGCAGCTGCTCCGACATGTCCCAGTTGGGCGAGTCAACCGGAACACCCCGGTTTTCTCGGTCCAACTGCAAAGCCCTCTCAACGTCAGCGACGGAAGCGGGAAACATGCTTGCAGAATAGAAACAATGTTAGCAAAAGGAAAATATGTCGGCATAGATGCTATGCCGAAAAAGATTACACTATGTCGGGAAGGATAAAAGGGGAAAGGATTTGAAGGTTACGGGCAAGGTCGGCATTCAGCTGTGCAACTGTAACCTCCCATTTGGTGGCCTGCTCCTTCAGGCTATCCAGTTCAGCATGGGCGTTGGCGGCATCAGTCTCGGAGGTAACAAGCAGGGTCTGGGTTTTCTTCAGTAGGCCCTCCCTCTGTTCCTTTTCGTCCAGCAGCTCGGTGATCCGACCCTTCAACTGCTCAACCTCGGCCTTGTGACCGGCATCCCGGTCGTCCAGTTGCTTGGCCACATCCACCGAGGACACACAATCCTGGTGGCGTGCCTCCAGTGCAGCCTTCTCATCTGCAAAGATTTCAAGTTAAAAGGATTTGAAGAAAGAAAACAGTGACAAAGAGTAAAGGATTTGAAGTATAAAGTAGCTATCCGGATAACAGCAGGATCCGGCATACCAGTAAGCTCTTTCACCCTCTTGAGAAGCTCGGTGACTTGCGCTTCGGCACCAGCTGAAGAATGTCGGCACAAGGTTACGTGTCGGCAAGAGTAAGCATTGCAAAGTAAAGAGAGGAAAGATATCCGGCATACAGCAGTATGTCGGCAAAGATTACCTTTCTGGGACAGCTCCTGCTGAAGCTTGCTGTGTGCGTCAGATAGCTTCCGGTGCTCGCACACCAACTCATGGAACATGTCGGCCCGGGTGTTGTTCATGCGCTGCAAAAATGCCGGGATTTGAAATGTCAGCAGAGAAATTTGACATGATAATTAAAGTGAAGATTTTATCAAGTGATCATTCTTTTAAAGACCCGGCACAGGTGCTGCGCACCTATCCCGGCCCTCGGTGACTAGGATTTGAAGCTCGGATCGAGCTCATATGTCGGCAGTTAATTCAAAAGAAGCTAGCTAAAGGACTATGAGAAAATCCCGGATGTCCATATCCCGGACAGCCGACATTTTCGGGGACTGGGGATATGTGTGTAAATAGAGAGGACTTACGTTGGTGGCAGAGGCCAACTTGTGAAGTCTTTGCTGGATGCTGAGGAGCTCGCTGGCGATCGGTATGGGCTTCGCTGCCAGGAAGTCGCTTGGGTCGCCACTGGTCTTGGCTTCGGCCAGCTTCTTGCTCCTTGAGTCCGCAGTGTCCATGTTGCTGGCGTCGTTCCACTTGGTGCACTGCTCCTTAAGAGAGCCGAGGCTCTGATCACTTTTCGTCGCAAGAGGGACGAGGCCCTCGAGTTCTGGGGTGTCGAAGAAGCTGGTCTGGTACCCCGGCCGGGCTGCTGCCCTGCCAAGATGCAGGGCCAGAGCAGAGCTGGTCCGGGACGCTGCCTTAGGAGGAGCAGTTGCGGCAGATGGTGTGCCGGACTTGGCCGGCTGAATCTTCAACGTGCCGGTCTGGGCCGGTGCAGTGGTCTTGGCCGGGGCAGTGGACTTGGCCGGTGCAGTGGTCTTGGCCGGTGCAGTGGTCTTGGCCGGTGCTGGGGTCTTGTCAGCTGAAGGAGTCTCGGGTGCGGGCTGTTCCGGCGCGGCCGGTGCTTCTTGGCCAGCAGGAGCAGGATCCGGAAAAGTCCGGACTTCCAGCACTAAAGGGCCTTTGCCCTTGATGTCTGTGCCGGCGCTCTTGTCGCTTGCGCCGGCGTCGTTAGTTGTGCCGGCGTCGCTGGTGGGCGCGCCGGAGTCTGGGGCTTCTTGGTGGGCTCCTGTGTCCATGTGGACATCAGGAGCCGGAGGTTCCTGTTGAGCCCCCGAGTCCATGTGGACGTCGGGGGCAGAGGTGTCTTGTGCCGGCGGAGGGACGTCCTTCGCCGGGGAGGTGGTCTTGTCGGGCGCAGGCGAAGATGCCGGCGCCGGGGAGGTCGTGTGACTGGCAGAGGGAATGTCGGAGGTAGCAGGGGCAGCGGGCTTGGTAACCTTCGGGTCGCCACTCAAGCCAGAAGCTTGTTCCGGCGCAAGAGGAGCTCTGAAAGAGAGAAAACATCAAGTCAGTAGTACAAGCAAGAGATATGTCGGAGGAAATGCAAAGAAAAGGAAAAATTACCCCGAGGCAACAGGCCTCTGTTTCTTCGGTATGGGCACGCTGACCTTCTGCCTCTTCGACTTCTGAGGTATGTCGGACTGGGGCTTCACCCCTCGCTTCCGGCCGGCACGTCCGCCGGTGGAAGGAGGTCCCTGGTTCAGAGGGGCGGCGTCGATAACCATATCGTCCGGGATAGCTGAGGACGGCATTGCAAACTCGTAAGCAATAGGTGTTTCTGGAAAGGCGTACGCAAGTGGCATCGGGTCATAGTACAGCAGGATCTCCTCGTCAGAATCAATCTCACTCCGGTCTTGAGTATAATGCCGGGATGAAGAGCCCTTACCCATGGCAGCTGCAGCACGGGTGCTCCTGGGAAGCTTATCCCAATGATCCGGATCTTCAACATCCGCAACAGTGCGGTCCGCCGCGATCTTGATCCGGGAGTTCTCCATGGTTGGAAGCTGAATTTCTGTATAAACAGCAAAGTCAAGTATTCAGACAAGGAAATATGCCGGTGGTAGAGGTATGTCGGATCAATATGATATGTGTCGGCAAACAGACATATGTCGGCTTAAGTATCTATGTGCCGGACATGGACTTTATGTATCGGATAAGATGGTTTACCGTTGGGGCGGGCCTATCCCGGCTGTATGGTTCTAGCCCCCAGGCAAAAGTGGCCTGAGAGGACTTGCAGACATCCTTAATCCGGCGCAGAATGTCGGCCGGAGTCAGCTCGTGTGTGGAGTGCCGGTTGGGGTCCATTGGCCCGCTCATCTGGCAGATCTTGTGCGACCGGCGCTGCAGAGGGGAGACGCGCCGGCTTATATAGCAGGCCACCAGGTCTTGAGGAGTAAGACCGGCATCCAGGAGCTCGCCCTTAACCCGGTGAAGCGCATTCACTGGCATCACCGAGTTCTTCGGGTTGTAGGTCCAGTTCGTCATAGCCAAGGGTGGCTCGTCCACAAATGGCGGCAGGTTGACCAGATCCTCGTCGGTGGTGTTCTTGACGTAGAAGAAGCTTTTCTGCCACTTCTTGCAAGATTCCAGGAGTTCCACCTTGGGGAAGTCCGAGCCCTTTCGGGACATGATGGTGGCCGCGCCGCAGAGGGTCATGGGGCGGTCCTTCTTTTCCTGGGCCGTCTCCGGCGGGTCGTCCTTGCTCCGGGGCGGCTCTTGGACGACTTGCTTCCGCAGTTGGAAGTACTTCGCCCAGCCTTGAGTAAGGGGCACTATGCCGGCATAGCCCTCGCAAAAAGCAGCGAAGGCGGAGAGGATCATCACGGCATTGGCCGGGATATGATGAGGTTGTAGGTCGTAGGTGTTCAGGAAGTCCCGGAAGAAATCCGATGCCGGCAGGCCGAAGCCACGCTCGAAGTGGGCGATGAAGACGACGCGTTCGCCAGGTTCAGGTGCCGGCACAGTTTCTCCTGCTGGTAGCCGGCATGCTACGCCCTCCGGGACTCTCCTGGTGGAAGTGACCCAGGATATCTCGGCCGGAGTAACCTCCGACCCCTCCCAGCCGGAGCGTCCCTGGGTTCGGGCCGAGGTATCTTCCTCAGAGGCCGAGGTACCCGTCATGCTTGAAGATGCCATCTTACTGGCCGGGATAAGGCGTGAGAGCCGGAGTCCCGTGGTGATATCCCTATCAAGGCCGGAGAAAAGAGGAAGGTTAGTCTCTCCGACATACCGCCCTCACCAATGTTAGCAGAGATAAAAAGATCTACCGAGGCAGTTAAAATAGGAAACAAATAAGGGTAAAACTTCTAAGGAAGAACACTCGAGAACGTTGTTAGGCAACGCTAATCGAATCCAAAGAATAACAAGCAGAGGAACTGAAGCGGATCTATGCAAGCGTGGTTACCAATGAGAAGCTATGAAGAAGCATCAAAGAGGAAGAACAGAGGGAGGTCTCACCGGAGCTTGGCCGGCGACGATGGAGCGGCGGCGAGCGTGCAGGAAGAGATCCAATCTCCCTGCAATGTCGCGGAGAAGAGGCGGCGGCGGCGGCGTCGTCAATGGTGATGCCGTGCGTCGTCGGGCGTCGGCGTCGGCGGGGAGCAGGACGGCTGCGGCGGAGATGCTGCTCTTCGGACCGGCGGTGGAGCGCAGGAGGCAAAGGAGCAGGCGAGGAAGACGATGGTGGGGGTAAAAAGATAAGTCTACCCCCGCCGCCCTATTTATATGTTGCCAGGTCAGGGTCGTGGGGATCGTGGGAGTGTTCCACTCCCCCGACCGTTCCTGCAGAGAGTCGCCACGTGGCGGCACGGAGTGGGGCGGCGGTTCCTGTAACCGTGCCATGACGCAATGATGGCAAGAAGTAACTGCTGCACTGTGAACCGTCACATCGTGGGTGACCGTTCGAGGTGGCAGGGCAGTTACAAGTTTCGATGCAAAGCTGTCAGGCATGGCTTCTCGAGGAAGACTCGTCTATATGTCGGATTAATTGCCCGATGTATATGTTCCGTCCGGAATACCCTCGGGACCGGCCGGAATAAGTTTGGAACAGGAACAGAGGCCGGGATATGTGCAGATGTGCCGGCATACAAATCTGATCGCCGGGGCATAATGAAGAAAGGTATGTTGAACCTGTCAAGGCTCCACAGTTATGACTGGGGAACCTCGGCAGCTTCGGGGACTAGTGTCGGGGGGATGACCCCCGGTAGGGTCAAAGAGACTAGAAAGACACAAGGTCTATGGTTGACTTGGGCCGGGTTATCAAGGAAGGGCCTGGCCGGAATATGAGAGCATCGGCCAGGCCGGCATATATGTATATCCCGGCTGGTGTCTGGATATGCCGGAGTAGGGGAGGCCGGATTACCCGACCCTCGTAGGTCGTTGGTCCGGCATATAAGTCCTGGGTATGGCCAACGGTCATATCCGGGATACTTAAGTCAACCAAGGTGTCACATCCCTACAATCAAGGAAGAAAACATCCAAGCATGGTAGCAGAGTAAGATGGCAGGGTGCACAGTGGAGGTTACCTACCCTCACTGTGCACAAGTACGAGCTTACCGCACAGAGGTAAGGCCACAGTCCTGGAAGTACAAGGTACAGCAAGGGGAGTCCCATCGAGAGCAATCAGGGAGAAGGTCGTGGGCGTCTGCCCTCGACAGCAAGTCCTATTTGGAGTGTAGTTGGTGTCTCCTGGTCTTCTATGACCGTTGTAACCCTGGCCACCACTATATAAGGTGGCACAGGGAGTTCTAGCAAGGGGGTTAGAAGGTTGAAGGTTGGTTGGTCACTCTGTGTTCCTACACTTAGCAGTTCATCTTCCTTCTCTAGCAGAGAGCTTGGAAGCACCATTGTTGTGTACTACATCAACCCAAATATACCATCAGTAGAGCAGGAGTAGGGGTGTTATCTCCTTACGAGAGCCCCGAACCTGGGTAGATCAGTGTCTCTTTCTGTCGTGCTTTTTAGCCCGTTCCCCTCTCCCGAATCCTCCAGCATCTAGTTCGGCCCCCATTTAAGCCATCCTATGGCATATGTTGTTTCACCACGACGACAGCTCGGTCTACGGTGAAACCCTAGCCCGCTGCACCCGTGCGGTCTACCCCCTAGCTTTCTTCGGACGACGCCAAGATGGGAGGCTAATGTGTTCCATCTGCCTTGGTTAGGTCATATGTACATGAGAAGCAAAGGTTTGCCCATGCATAGCTCCCAAAGCTCGGTCTACGGCGAAACCCTAGCCCGCTGCACCCGTGCGGTCTACCCCCCTAGCTTTCTTCGGACGACGCCAAGATGGGAGGCTAATGTGTTCCATCTGCCTTGGTTAGGTCATATGTACATGAGAAGCAAAGGTTTGCCCATGCATAGCTCCCGAAGCTCGGTCTACGGCGAAACCTTAGCCCGCTGCACCCGTGCGGTCTACCCCCTAGCTTTCTTCGGACGACGCCAAGATGGGAGGCTAATGTGTTCCATCTGCCTTGGTTAGGTCATATGTACATGAGAAGCAAAGGTTTGCCCATGCATAGCTCCCGAAGCTCGGTCTACGGTGAAACCCTAGCCCGCTGCACCTGTGCGGTCTACCCCCTAGCTTTCTTTGGACGACGCCAAGATGGGAGGCTAATGTGTTCCATCTGCCATGGTTAGGTCATATGTACATGAGAAGCAAAGGTTTGCCCATGCATAGCTCCCGAAGCTCGGTCTACGGTGAAACCCTAGCCCGCTGCACCCGTGCGGTCTACCCCCCTAGCTTTCTTCGGACGACGCCAAGATGGGAGGCTAATGTGTTCCATCTGCCTTGGTTAGGTCATATGTACATGAGAAGTAAAGGTTTGCCCATGCATAGCTCCCGAAGCTCGGTCTACGGCGAAACCCTAGCCCGCTGCACCCTTGCGGTCTACCCCCTAGCTTTCTTCGGACGATGCCAAGATGGGAGACTAATATGTTCCATCTGCCTTGGTTAGGTCATATGTACATGAGAAGCAAAGGTTCGCCCATGCATAGCTCCCGAAGCTCGGTCTACGGCGAACCACTAGCCCGCTGCACCCGTGCGGTCTACCCCCCTAGCTTTCTTCGGACAACGCCAAGATGGGAGGCTAATGTGTTCCATCTGCCTTGGTTAGGTCATATGTACATGAGAAGCAAAGGTTTGCCCATGCATAGCTCCTGAAGCTCGGTATATGGCGAAACCCTAGCCCGCTGCACCCGTGCGGTCTACACCCCTAGCTTTCTTCGGACGACGCCAAGATGGGAGGCTAATGTGTTCCATCTGCCTTGGTTAGGTCATTTGTACATGAGAAGCAAAGGTTTGCCCATGCATAGCTCCCGAAGCTCGGTCTACGGTGAAACCCTAGCCCGCTGCACCCGTGCGCTCTACCCCCCTAGCTTTCTTCGGACGACGCCAAGATGGGAGGCTAATGTGTTCCATCTGCCTTGGTTAGGTCATATGTACATGAGAAGCAAAGGTTTGCCCATGCATAGCTCCCGAAGCTCGGTCTACGGCGAAACCCTAGCCCGCTGCACACGTGCGGTCTACCCCGCTAGCTTTCTTCGGACGATGCCAAGATGGGAGGCTAATGTGTTCCATCTGCCTTGGTTAGGTCATATGTACATGAGAAGCAAAGGTTTGCCCATGCATAGCTCCTGAAGCTCGGTCTACGGTGAAACCCTAGCCCGCTGCACCCGTGCGGTCTAACCCCCTAGCTTTCTTCGGACGACGCCAAGATGGGAGGCTAATGTGTTCCATCTGCCTTGGTTAAGTCATATGTACCTGAGAAACAAAGGTTTGCCCATGCATAGCTCCCGAAGCTCAGTCTACGGCGAAACCCTAGCCCGCTGCACCCGTGCGGTCTACCCCCCTACCTTTCTTCGGACGACGCCAAGATGGGAGGCTAATGTGTTCCATCTGCCTTGGTTAGGTCATATGTACATGAGAAGCAAAGGTTTGCCCATGCATAGCTCCCGAAGCTCGGTCTACGGCGAAACCCTAGCCCGCTGCACCCGTGCGGTCTACCCCCTAGCTTTCTTCGGACGCCAAGATGGGAGGCTAATGTGTTCCATCTGCCTTGGTTAGGTCATATGTACATGAGAAGCAAAGGTTTGCCCATGCATAGCTCCCGAAGCTCGGTCTACGGCGAAACCCTAGCCCGCTGCACCCGTGCGGTCTACCCCTAGCTTTCTTCGGACGACGCCAAGATGGGAGGCTAATGTGTTCCATCTGCCTTGGTTAGGTCATATGTACATGAGAAGCAAAGGTTTGCCCATGCATAGCTCCCGAAGCTCGGTCTACGGTGAAACCCTAGCCCGCTGCACCCGTGCGGTCTACCCCCTAGCTTTCTTCGGACGACGCCAAGATGGGAGGCTAATGTGTTCCATCTGCCTTGGTTAGGTCATATGTACATGAGAAGCAAATGTTTGCCCATGCATAGCTCCCGAAGCTCGGTCTACGGCGAAACCCTAGCCTGCTGCACCCGTGCGGTCTACCCCCTAGCTTTCTTCGGACGATGCCAAGATGGGAGGCTAATGTGTTCCATCTGCCTTGGTTAGGTCATATGTACATGAGAAGCAAAGGTTTGCCCATGCATAGCTCCCGAAGCTCGGTTTACGGCGAAACCCTAGCCCGCTGCACCCGTGCGGTCTACCCCCTAGCTTTCTTCGGACGACGCCAAGATGGGAGGCTAATGTGTTCCATCTGCCTTGGTTAGGTCATATGTACATGAGAAGCAAAGGTTTGCCCATGCATAGGTCCCGAAGCTCGGTCTACGGTGAAACCCTAGCCCGCTGCACCCATGCGGTCTACCCCCCTAGCTTTCTTCGGACGACGCCAAGATGGGAGGCTAATGTGTTCCATCTGCCTTGGGTTAGGTCATATGTACATGAGAGCAAAGG